>JBBPBX010053893.1:7862-23684 GCA_038048925.1 Garcialebias charrua
ATATATATATACTGTATACACATATATATATACACACATATACATACACATATATATATATACACACATATATATATATATATATATACACATATATATAATATATATATAATACATATATATATATATATATAATATATATACACACACATATATATAATATATATATATATATGTGTGTGTGTATATATACATACTGTACTGTATATACATACATATATGTACACATACATACATACATATATATACACATATACATACATGCATATTATATATATATATGTTTGTGTGTATATATACAGTACACACACACACACACACACACACACATATGTGTATATATATATATATATACAGAGGTGGGTAGGAACGCGTTACATTTACTCCGTTACATTTACTTAAGTAACTTTTTGAGAAAATTGTACTTGTGAGAGTAGTTTAAATGTGAAAGACTTATACTTTTACTTGAGTAAATTTTAGGGGAGGAAACCGCAACTTTTACTCCGTTACTATGGGCTTTCTGCCGATCGCTACCGTTACTTTTTGTTTAAAATATATAAAAACATTTGCGGCAAATTTATTGCGTTACTTATTGTCACCTGACATGTAACCAATCAAGTGAAGCCAACCAGTCACGTGACCACAACAAACTCTCCACGCAGCCGGCGCAGGCCAGTGACGTTGAGATTCTGGACTCGGTTGAAGAGAGAAACATACGGACGGTTCCTGAAAGAATGGCGACAGAAGCTGGCGAAGAGAAGTAAGAGCACCCCTGGCCTCACATACGATCTATGTTCACCTTTCAGTCGTCTAAAAAGAACAGTTACATCATGCGCTGTCAGCTGTGTCTGCCAAAACTTGTAGATGTTTCAGCCTACATGAACTCGACGTCAAATTTGAGAAAACACGTTGCGGTAAGTTTACCTTTATTTTTTTCTTTTTGTGTGTGTAATGATGTCAGCTCTATTACAACAGCATGCATAACTTTAAAACTGTGTATGATGTGACTATTGAATGTTACGTGGTGTGTTGCTAAAAACGTGTTCACACTCTGTGAGCACACATGAGCAAAATGCTAATGTAGCTAAAAACAAACGGTTTGCTAAATAATGGGACGGCTGGTGGAAGATGTAGCTACACATGCTAACAGTCCCCTCAGATTTTTAAAGTCACAAACCTCCAATAAGTGTCTTAGTGGAACACAATTTGTTAAGTGTCCTTGGGTGTCCTGAAAGGCGCTTTTAAATAAAATGATTATTATTATTACAATTGATTCATACAGGACTAGTAGGAAACAAACCAAAATTCATAAAACGTCACAGTATTATACTATTTATCTAAAAAAATGTTCAATACAGAAACAACTGGACTTAATTTGTAACAGAAGACGTTTTGCTCTTCATCCGAGGAGCTTTCTCAATTCAATTCAAAACCAGTTTTTATCAGTTACATCAAATAGCCAAAGCAAAATCTTACATTCCAAAATGGATCGGGTTTTAAGCATCCAGACACTGGAACAATCTGTTCATTGATATTCAGCCAGAAGATAGCTATTCGCACATAAATAACTTTATTTGTATAGCACCTTCCTACAATGCCTTGTATTGACCAAGGTGCTTAACAGGACAGAAAATATAAAAACCGGTACAATAAATCAGTGAAAATAAAATAAAAGCAACAGCAATAAAATGAGGCAATGGAAATAAAAATGCTACATACTAAAATACCAAAGTAATAAAAGTTACACACTGAAAGCTTTTTTGAACAAGTGAGTCTTCAGTCTGGTTTTGAACAGAGTCAGATCAGAGGTGGCACGCAGGCAGCTCAAGGGGGAGGCTGTTCCAGGCTTTTGAGCCGGCAACAATAAAGGACTGGTCTCCCCATTGTTTGTACCTTGAGAATGTGAAGAGCCACTCAGCTCCTGTTGAATAGCAAGCAGCCATCAGTGGGCAGATGTCCTCTGTTTACATGTGAGTAGTAGCTAGTTTCTGGAAGTCAGCAGTAACTGGTTAAACTACTTTTTTTACTGTTTTTGCAGCTCCTCAGATGAAATGTTTCAACAAAGAAGAATCCGTTCAGAAGACCTGATCCTTGGTAGATTTGTTTGACCTAAATTATTGAGCAGCATCAGGACATAATAGCTATGTTTACATGGGCAAAATTCTGTGACCGGATTGAAATGTGTTCTGATTGCATAATTAGATAGCACCGTTTACATGGGCCCAATCCGTTCATGACGAGTGTTTACATGCAGCAGGCTTTTATTCTGATCAGAAGTTCTGACATGCGCAGAGTGGTACACTCCCCTTAAAAAAAAAAAACGAAGAGGAAGTTACTTTCGTAAAAACCACAGAAGAAGAAGTTACTTCCGGGACGAAAGTAAACATACGCGTCCAAAATGGACCCGCACCAGATTGTAATGACGGAGACTGAGTTTTTACTGCACTCCCTGATTGAACTACAGGTGAAGCAGCGCGTGCTTTTAGTTTTTTTATTCACAGGATGAGAGCGCTGGACGTCCTCTGTCCTCCAAGCTGTCGTGGACAACAACTGTTGGTAAGATAATAAAAACGCTGTATGCTAATAAACTTTTTGTCCTTTCCTTTTCTACCTGTCTGCGTGATACTGTCTGTATTTGTTATTAATTACTGTTCTTCCTCTGTTTTCCTGTTTCTGGAGCATCAGTGTCAAGATGCCAGGCAGTGCCATGATGCCAATGTCCTGCGCCACTCAGACTCTATCAAAGGGCTCATCTGTTGACAAAAGTAAGGCTAATAGTACTGTATTTACTATATTGTATTTAGTATTACTACAACGATTACAGCTAAGAAGTATCTCAAAGTAGAGATGCTTAGCTGTAAAGTTTTATTTAAAATAAAATGTTTGAACCATGTCTTTAAACAAATAGTTAAATGTTGCCAAAATGTAAGGCTAACATTTACTATATTGTATTTAATTTTACAACTATTACAGCTAAGTATATCAGAAGACATACTTAGATGTAAAGTTTTCTTTCAAATAAAATTTGTTTGAACCATAACTTTAAACAAATAAAAAGTTGAACACTAAATATTGGCATGTCCTTTTTTGCAGTCTGTGAGGAACATTGAAGCAAAGGACGTCCGTCTCTTCATTGTTGGTGATCGTGCCCGCTGTTGGACTGGCTCGTCAAAGGATACGCAAACTGTCCTCGTCTGACTCCTCAACAAGTCATTTAATGTTTACCTTGGCGCTGTCAGGTGGAGGTAGAGATGACCGGGTTTCTGAAGTCACAGTGGAGAGTTCTTCTAAAAAGATACTGTACTTATGTATTTGTGTTCACATGCAGTTAACATTTGTATAAAATTATTATCACAATAAACAACTGCAAGTAATACTAGTGAACATCTGAGCTCTTTAATGGACCAAACATTTTAACACATTCTTGTAAACAGTTGAAATTGCTTGTTTGAAACATGTTTCATTCTTAGTGCAATTTGAGGTGTATCAGAAAAACATAAAAATTAAACGTTCAAAACGTTTGTACAAAACAGACGATGTGCACAGATCACATCTTGTAATGATAACAACAAAAAATTTCTTTGGTCATTTAAAAACTACAGTAACCTGTAATTCAGTAACTTCTTTAACAACTCATCACATACTTTCACAATTTCGATGTATGCATGTGATTTCGGAAAACAAAATTGGTGACAAAATAATCGATTTTACTTCCAAAATGTATGTTTCTGTATCCTGATAGAACAGCAAATGTGTTTTTATCCTGTGAGTCATGCAGAAACTCAGAGTCCTTATTAAACCATCTGACTGTATTAAGTTAGGACATCTTAATTGTACCATAAACTATCAATCCTAATGTCTGTGTAAAAAATACATTTACAGATCTGTCAGGGGACAAAGAAACATGGTTGTGGAGAATTGAAACATTTTCAAATCAGTTTTGAGTTGTTCTAAAGCACATGTGTGAACTTCTTGGGATTCCTCAGTAGAAGACGTGGGACTCTTGCATCTTCTGCCACCTGCCACCATCACCTGCCACGTGCCACCATCACCTGCCACCATCACCTGCCACGTGCCACCATCACCTGCCACTGTCTGTTGTGTGCTGCTGCCAGTTGTCTCTTCAAAGCTGGACTCATCATCTGAAAAACAAACAAAATAAAGTTTAACTGGACCCCTGATATGTTGAAATGTGTTAGGTTAATTATCTGGTTAGTTGGAGTTTTAATGTACAATACAGTATACTGTAGTTCTATGCTAGCCCTACAGCTACTCTTATTTCTTATTATAATTACATTTTTACATATTTGTTGTTTCTAATTACTCAAGTAATACAGTACAGAGGGTTAATGTGTTTTGAAGAGTCTAACTTACCAGAAAGGATGCTTTGCTCCTGGTTAGCTTCCTCTCCTCAGATTCCTCTCCTCCTCATAAGATCCACACCGCTGCCTGCTGTGTTGGAAGTGGCAGATCTCTCATCAGTTCATCAACACGTAAAATAAAAAAGTGGTGGGGTCGTAGCCACTTGTCCCGTTTTTGTTTTTAGCTTTGTAGCACTTAGCTTTAAGCTCTTCCAGCGATCTCCAGCTTCTTCCAGCTTTTCATGTACTTGTTTGAATAACTACACGTTCGGTCAAGGCGTTCGATAGTTTTGAGCTATTTTAACGTTTCCATTACAAATGTTGCATCGCTCACCGACCAGTTTTACTTCCCCACCATGCGTTAGCATCTACCCACTAGCCAGCCCAGGCGGAGAAGTAAACACGAGGGGGGAGAGGGAGGGAGGGATGGGGGTGCGCGCAGCGCACATGCGCAGTCAGGACAGTTTCCCACAGTCCGGTAAAAGGAACAGATCATGTGTTTACATGCGCACACATCGGGCTACGGATCGGCGTAAACCACCCGTTTCGAACGGATCGCAAATTAGGTCGGATCACGCCGAATACACAAAAAATAACCCGACCGGGGTGTTTACATGACGGACTTTTGATCCGTTCGGCCGTTTGATCCGATTACTTATGTCCATGTAAACATAGCTACTGTTCATGATGTTCCTGATTTAAAAAGGCTTCTTCTTGTAACTTTTCAGGGAAAAAAAGTATATTTGAATTTGTTGTTATCCAGTTATGATTGCGGTTTTGGGCTTGAAAGTATCTTTTTCTCTCTCTAAAATAAACTAAAAACATTTTGCCCTGGCAAACTGCTTTGGTTTCATATTTGAACATTACAGTACAAACTAGGGCTTTTTAAAATCATTATTATTAACTCAATGCTTTGGCATGTCTTTGAAAATGTAATAGGTTTATCTGAAATGTTTGATGTGTGGATTATATATTCTTATTCTGTTTTATTTATTTATTTATTTATTTGTGAACAGAGGATCCACTCGAACAGCTTGATGAAATACACTGAGTTGGTAGATTCCAACAAGAAGCGAAAATCCTCCTCCTCTGATGAGCCACCGATGAAGAGTGTGAGAATCTTCTGTGCACATGGGCTTCCTCCTGCCAACACTACGTTGCAAGACAAGGAAGAAGCTTGTATCATCTTGCAAAGTGTGTGCACCTCTCATCGATGCCCTGCTGGATGGGATCTTAAAATCTGGTAAATATAAAAACATCAGTGTGTGTGTGTGCACATAACAAAACATTACATACACATGCTATAAATAATGCATAAGTGTAGTAATTCTTTGCAAAAATGTTTTTAAAGGTCTCAACTACATCAAGGATGACTTGGACACTAACATGACAACAGCACAAACAGCAGCCACTCTGATGAAGAAGACTTCTTTGGATCCATTAAGACCAGAAAACCAGGAGAGTTGGAGAGGTATCTTTCATGTCCATCCACTGGAGGTATGGCTCTGTTACACTCTTTTCCTCAAATCAAGCAGTTGTCACTCAAAGTCAACACAAGTCTTCCAGCACCTGCAGCTTGTGAGAGACTCTTTATTCATGCAGGACTCCTTTTAACTGCTAAGAGATCACAGCTTCACTGCAAAAACCTTGAGGGCCAGCTACGGTACTCTTAAAGCTTAACAGTCACATTATTGAATAATGTTTCACTGAGTTTATGCTGTCAGTTGTTCTACTGATTAAGTTCAGGAATACACAGTCCTTTGCCTGAAGTGTAGGACTGTGTTTCAGTTTATACTTAAACAGTTAGTTCTGTTTATAGGATGTCAAAATGTAAGAAAATGAGTTCCAACTGGTAGAAACAAAGTTTTGCAGAAAGTTTATTAATACAGTATTTAGCTGAATTATTTTGGATACAGTTACCTTTGTGTTTTTTATTTATTTTTATTTATAACAATGTAAAAGATAAGTGGTTTATTTCTAAATCCTTTTGCCTTTGTGTTTTTATTTATAACAATGTATATTCAGTCTCATTAAAAGTTATGTTTCCTTGTAAATACATTTGCATGTTATAATTTAATGACACGAGATGGTACTCCGCAGTTACTCACTACTTGAGTAGGTTATAATCAAAGTACTTTTTTACTTTTACTCAAGTAAATTTTTGGATGCCTACTCACTACTTTTACTTGAGTAATATTTGGTTCAAGTAACAATACTTTTACTTGAGTAAAAATTTTGAATACTCTACCCACCTCTGTAATATATATATATATATATATATATATATATATATATATATATATATATATATATATATATATATATATATATATATAAGTCAGGCTCGTTTCCGGTGAGAGTTGGACTCCGCCAAGGTTGCCCTTTGTCACCGATTCTGTTTATAACTTTTATGGACAGAATTTCTAGGCGCAGCCAAGGTGTTGAGAGGATCCGTTTTGGTGGCCTTAGAATCGCTTCTCTGTTTTTTGCAGATGATGTGGTCCTATTGGCTTCATCAGCTCGTGATCTACAGCTTTCACTGGAGCGGTTTGCAGCTGAATGCGATGCGGCCGGGATGAGGATCAGTTCCTCCAAATCCGAGGCCATGGTCTTGAGCCGGAAAAGGGTAGCGTGCCCTCTCCGGGTCGGGGAGGAGGTCCTGCCCCAAGTGGAGGAGTTTAAGTATCTCGGGATCTTGTTCACGAATGAGGGAAAACTGGAGCGTGAGATCGATAGGCGGATAGGTGCAGCGTCCGCAGTGAAGCGGGCGCTGTACCGGTCTGTCGTGGTGAAGAGAGAGCTGAGTCAAAAGGCAAAGCTCTCAATTTACCGATCGATCTACGTTCCCACCCTCATCTATGGTCATGAGCTTTGGGTTATGACCGAAAGAACAAGATCTCGGATACAAGCGGCTGAAATGAGTTTTCTCCGCAGGGTGGCTGGACTCTCCCTTAGAGATAGGGTGAGAAGCTCAGTCATCCGGGAGGGACTCGGAGTAGAGCCGCTGCTTCTCCACATCGAGAGGAGCCAGTTGAGGTGGCTCGGGCATCTGGTTAGGATGCCTCCTGGACGCCTCCCTGGTGAGGTGTTCCGGGCATGTCCCACCGGGAGGAGACCCAGAGGAAGACCCAGGATACGCTGGAGGGACTATGTTTCTCGGCTGGCCTGGGAACGCCTTGGGATTCCCCCAGAGGAGCTGCTCCAAGTGGCTGGGGAGAGGGAAGTCTGGGCCTCCCTACTTAGGCTGCTACCCCCGCGACCCGACCCCGGATAAGCGGAAGAAAATGGATGGATGGATGGATGGATGGATATATATATATATATATATATATATATATATATATATATATATATATATATATATATATATATATATATATATATATATATATTTATCAAATATATACACACGGATATATACACACACATGTTCACGGAGCACCAAGCAGCGAAACTATTTTAAATAAAGCTGATTTGACCATTAAAGTATATTTATTAAGCAAACGTTAGACTGAGACACACCTCTGCTATAATTTCGAGCTAACAAATAATTATTTAGGTAGCCTTCTTGAGAGAAACGAGCTGCTCCGCCATATTTTTTTTTTTTTTCCTAAAGCCTCTCGGCTGTTGCTGAACCAAGTCAGTCTCTGAAACGGTCGTTTTGCAGTCCAAAAACACTACGAAACAGTTGCATGATTCATTGGAAATATGCTTAAAGTTATAAAACACTCACCATTTACTATATTCCAGAAGAGTTGTGGTTGTGTGTCAGCCACTCTCCCTCCCATTGTGGCTGGAGGTCTGCTAGCAAATACAGAAATGCCTGAACTTCCACGTTTGTGACATATTACCTGTAAATACTCAAAAATATGCTCCTCTGACTTGTTGTTGTCTATTATGGCGGGTGAAAAAGAAAATAGTGGATTGGATTTCCTGGAAGACTGAATCTCCGCCCTCCGACCTAGGAATACGCCCCCTGACCAATCAGTGACCACACTGTGCTGATGTCATAACTGGACCCCAGAGGAACTGGACCTTTGTACCTCAGTCAAGAAGGTCCCAAAATAGGTCTGGTTTCACGTGAACAGGCCCCTGTGGGTACACTCCATAACTAGTTGTTAACTAGTTACGAACGAGCCCGAACGTATGGAAGCGTTTATGGGACGTATTTAAAACTAAAATGGTTTAGCAGGAATGCTTTTTCATTTCAAAGTCAAGCTGCCTTTTTTGAGTCATAAATAAAATTTAAAATGAATAAACCAAACTGCATTTTCATTTTCTTCTTCGAGACTGCTCAATTTGTAACTTAATTAAAATGATAAGTAAAATAACATTTAACATTTAATTTTCAATATATGTCTAAGTAAAAAGTGGCCAAAATTCATTTTGAAATCTCAATTTTGAAAATTAAAATGAAATAGCAGAAATGCTTTTTAATTTCAAAGTCAAGCTGCCTTTTTTGAGTCAGAAATAAAATTAAGATTAAATCATTTTCATTTTCTTATTCAGCACTGTTATATCTCATTGAACTACAGAGCAAACTGCATTTTCATTTTCATCCTGCACCCCTGCGCTCAAAGTGTGACAATATTCAATCTCAAAAGCAAACCCAGAGTAATTGAGACGAAATTAAAACTAAAATGGTTTAGCAGGAATGCTTTTTCATTTCAAAGTCAAGCTGCCATTTTTTGAGTCATAAATAAAATTTAAAATGAATAAACCAAACTGCATTTTCATTTTCTTCTTCGAGACTGCTCAATTTGTAACTTAATTAAAATGATAAGTAAAATAACATTTAACATTTAATTTTCAATATATGTCTTAGTAAAAAGTGGCCAAAATTCATTTTGAAATGTCAATTTTGAAAATTAAAATGAAATAGCAGAAATGCTTTTTAATTTCAAAGTCAAGCTGCCTTTTTTGAGTCAGAAATAAAATTAAGATTAAATCATTTTCATTTTCTTATTCAGCACTGTTATATCTCATTGAACTACAGAGCAAACTGCATTTTCATTTTCAGCCTGCCTCCCTGCGCTTAAAATGTGACAATATTCAATCTCAAACTCAAACCACGAGAGTGACGTAATGCGCTTGTCAGACAGCAGAGGGCTTGCGGAGTTTTAGACAGGAGGAGACAGTTTCCTCCTTCCGCTGAAAGACCTGCTGTGAACTCTTGTCACGGGCATTTTTATTTATATATTATTATTATTTCTATTTATTTACTACTGTAAATAGGCTCTGTTCACAAGTGCCGTAAATCACTTGCGCATTGACCGGAAAGGTAATTTCCAGCTTCCGGTCTAGCCCCGGTCTCTGTGAAAATAGTGCTGTCTGAATGTTTACAAGAGCTGCCCAAGACAATGTTCATCTTATCGTTGATTCCTGGTCCCCTGCTCCGACAAGCAAACGTAACAAGGGATTTAAATTGCATGTCTCAAGTTTTCTGCACAACTACGAGGGTAAGTAACGTTAGTTTGATCGCGTTGTGTTGTTGCTACCTGTTAGCGGCTAACGTTAGCCGCAATCTTTTTTTTGTATACTCACGTTATAGAAACAGATTTTCCACACTTAAACAAAACGGCTCATATTTTGTGATCATTCTACAAACATGCTGCTCTTCTCAGTTTCATGCAAAAATCAGGAGACAGCTGTGAAGTCGTTGTCAGGGCTCTGTGTCAGGTCCATGAAGAAAGCTGAAAAACCTCACCATAGGGTGAAGCTAGGATTGTTCAGATGACAGTTTTAAGATTGTTGGTTCAGTAACCCCACGTTCCTGTTGTTAATGTAGATTTAGCTAAGATGGTAATTAAATATTAAATAAAAATAGGATGGAATTGGCTACACTTTAAGAAGATGTAAACAGTTGAGTTTGGCCTTGCTAGTCTCCAGTGGGTTATTTGCTGCATGCATTGTTCTTTTAATTTGGTAATTCATGCATATTATTGTAGTTTTACTTTAATCTAAAGAACACACTCACAGCCCTTCTTCTTCTTCTGAAGGCTAGAAGTTACTCTCTGATTTAAGGGGGGTGAACATTTGTGCTCAAAACAGTTTTCAGTTTATTAAAAAATAGACTGTGTGCACCCTTATGTTATGTTTAACTTGTCTTCTAGTTTCCTGGAGGAATACGTCGGAGGACTGGGCAGCAGAGCAGAGGAGTGGAGCGAGGATGTCAGTGTGAGTCAGTCAATCTAGTACATTCAGCTACATACTGTATTTACATTCTTGGTCTAATTATTTTGACCTCGTGTGTTTTTATGCAGCTCTCAGAAACTAAAGTCTTCACTCCCAGACTGCTCCTCCTGTTAGCACCCTAGGAAGCAACACCTCCATTGGTCGACTGCCAGGTTTGGGAGCACCTGTACCTCCACCATTCTCCTCCAGCGGGGACATGAAGGTTTCTGAATTTAACACCACCTCTCTGTCGTCACAGTTCAGCCGTAAGTTCATCAGTATCTGTGCAGTCCTGTTTGAATGTATGTGCGTGATATAGATTTAATTATTGTGTGTGTGTTTGCAGGTGACTTTGGCCTGCAGCCAGAGCCTTGTGCTGAGCCAGCTGGTTCAGAGACACTCCGGCCCCTCCTTGCCTCTGGCACGGCAGCTCAGTCAATCTCAACAAGCAGCCCTTCTTCAGCGTCGTCTGCGCCCCAACACATCAGCACAGGCTGGCCTGGTTCTGGCTGCTGCTAAATACCTTATCAGTCAAAGCAATTACAAGATTTTTTTTGTAAAATTTTCAGCCCTCATTAATCTGTTTACCTACTTGGTAGCAGATTCCATAAATCAATAAAAGTTTTATTTTAAAGGTTTTTAGCATATGATTTCTTACCTGTAAAATTTCGACCTTCTATTTCACAATTAAAGTGTTCAAATATTGAAATACAGAGGATATTGTGTTGTTACTGTGGCTAAACAAGACTAACAATAATTTAAAAAAATATCCAATTGAATGGATAATATATCTGTAATTTTCATTTAAGGCATTTGATTGTTAATATGTTTGTTTAACTTTACCCTGTTTTTGACACTATCAAATAAACAAGGTTTTTCAAAGTTGGACCTCTCAAAAAACTTACATAGGTACAATAGGTTAACATTCTCACATAAAATTAATTTAAGATATCCACATACCAAAATACAGTGGTCAATAAAATGTTTAGGTACTGCACTTACAAAAATGTGACATTTATTTTTATTTACCTCCAGAGAAAACAGTACAACATGTTTCCATCAAGAATATCTACTTACAAATGTAAGACAATGTCAATATACGTAAATGACAGCATTTTGTTTTTCTTCAAGACTGTGCCATCAGCTTTTCTATCAAACTTCATATCTCCACTTCCTGACCAAAGAGAAGACTTTACTCTGGAGGAGCAGGGATGAAGGTGTTTGACACCGTAGTTCTGTACAGTCCAGGATAACTTGTGTGTCACTGTAGCGGCCATCAAAATCTTGTGCTGCAGCTCGGGGGCGGCTGCTGGTTATGGTGGGAGTTGGTGAAGACCAGACTCTGTGTGGAAGCGGAGGAAGGTGGTTCTCCTCCTCCAACACCAGGCTTCTGCAGCAAAGAGGCGAGATATATGAATCTTGTGCAGCACAGAGCCTGCAGAACCTATACAGTATTAGTGTAGTGTGTACAGTACAGTATTTACATGTCAGTACACTAACACACAGTGAACTAAAAACTCAATTTAATATACAATAAAATGACAAGTTAAACAGGTAAAATCGATAAAAAATGAAGTAAAATCAAGACTCTGTGGAGAAAACATTACCTTTGCCCAGGTGTGATATGGTTCTCAGCAGCAGGTGCACATGAGGGAGTGAAGACTTTAGTTTCTGAGAGCTGCATAAAAACACACGAGGTCAAAATAATTAGACCAAGAATGTAAATACAGTATGTAGCTGAATGTACTAGATTGACTGACTCACACTGACATCCTCGCTCCACTCCTCTGCTCTGCTGCCCAGTCCTCCGACGTATTCCTCCAGGAAACTAGAAGACAAGTTAAACATAACATAAGGGTGCACACAGTCTATTTTTTAATAAACTGAAAACTGTTTTGAGCACAAATGTTCACCCCCCTTAAATCAGAGAGTAACTTCTAGCCTTCAGAAGAAGAAGAAGGGCTGTGAGTGTGTTCTTTAGATTAAAGTAAAACTACAATAATATGCATGAATTACCAAATTAAAAGAACAATGCATGCAGCAAATAACCCACTGGAGACTAGCAAGGCCAAACTCAACTGTTTACATCTTCTTAAAGTGTAGCCAATTCCATCCTATTTTTATTTAATATTTAATTACCATCTTAGCTAAATCTACATTAACAACAGGAACGTGGGGTTACTGAACCAACAATCTTAAAACTGTCATCTGAACAATCCTAGCTTCACCCTATGGTGAGGTTTTTCAGCTTTCTTCATGGACCTGACACAGAGCCCTGACAACGACTTCACAGCTGTCTCCTGATTTTTGCATGAAACTGAGAAGAGCAGCATGTTTGTAGAATGATCACAAAATATGAGCCGTTTTGTTTAAGTGTGGAAAATCTGTTTCTATAACGTGAGTATACAAAAAAAAGATCGCGGCTAACGTTAGCCGCTAACAGGTAGCAACAACACAACGCGATCAAACTAACGTTACTTACCCTCGTAGTTGTGCAGAAAACTTGAGACATGCAATTTAAATCCCTTGTTACGTTTGCTTGTCGGAGCAGGGGACCAGGAATCAACGATAAGATGAACATTGTCTTGGGCAGCTCTTGTAAACATTCAGACAGCACTATTTTCACAGAGACCGGGGCTAGACCGGAAGCTGGAAATTACCTTTCCGGTCAATGCGCAAGTGATTTACGGCACTTGTGAACAGAGCCTATTTACAGTAGTAAATAAATAGAAATAATAATAATATATAAATAAAAATGCCCGTGACAAGAGTTCACAGCAGGTCTTTCAGCGGAAGGAGGAAACTGTCTCCTCCTGTCTAAAACTCCGCAAGCCCTCTGCTGTCTGACAAGCGCATTACGTCACTCTCGTGGTTTGAGTTTGAGATTGAATATTGTCACATTTTAAGCGCAGGGAGGCAGGCTGAAAATGAAAATGCAGTTTGCTCTGTAGTTCAATGAGATATAACAGTGCTGAATAAGAAAATGAAAATGATTTAATCTTAATTTTATTTCTGACTCAAAAAAGGCAGCTTGACTTTGAAATTAAAAAGCATTTCTGCTATTTCATTTTAATTTTCAAAATTGACATTTCAAAATGAATTTTGGCCACTTTTTACTAAGACATATATTGAAAATTAAATGTTAAATGTTATTTTACTTATCATTTTAATTAAGTTACAAATTGAGCAGTCTCGAAGAAGAAAATGAAAATGCAGTTTGGTTTATTCATTTTAAATTTTATTTATGACTCAAAAAATGGCAGCTTGACTTTGAAATGAAAAAGCATTCCTGCTAAACCATTTTAGTTTTAATTTCGTCTCAATTACTCTGGGTTTGCTTTTGAGATTGAATATTGTCACACTTTGAGCGCAGGGGGGCAGGATGAAAATGAAAATGCAGTTTGCTCTGTAGTTCAATGAGATATAACAGTGCTGAATAAGAAAATGAAAATGATTTAATCTTAATTTTATTTCTGACTCAAAAAAGGCAGCTTGACTTTGAAATTAAAAAGCATTTCTGCTATTTCATTTTAATTTTCAAAATTGAGATTTCAAAATGAATTTTGGCCACTTTTTACTTAGACATATATTGAAAATTAAATGTTAAATGTTATTTTACTTATCATTTTAATTAAGTTACAAATTGAGCAGTCTCGAAGAAGAAAATGAAAATGCAGTTTGGTTTATTCATTTTAAATTTTATTTATGACTCAAAAAAGGCAGCTTGACTTTGAAATGAAAAAGCATTCCTGCTAAACCATTTTAGTTTTAAATACGTCCCATAAACGCTTCCATACGAACGAGCGCGAACAGGCCCTGTGGATAAATGGCATTAGAATGATTAGATGCTACACACTCCGTTTCTCCTACAATCCCCAGCACCGGTCAACAGCTGAAGTCACTATCATAGTTGTAAGCTAGTGTGCGACAACTAGGTGTCTCTGCCCTCCTCTCTCCGCCCTGTCAACAAAAACTTCAAAAGAGATGAGCACCTGCTGAGCCAAGTGATCGAGGAGGAACACTGTTTCTTAAAGTCAAGTCAACTTTATTTGTAAAGCACATTTAAAACAGAAACTGTTATCTAAGTGCTTAACAACAACAATGGGAGTAAAATTAATGGAAAAGTACAAAACACTAAAGAGAAATGATGTCATCCAACATGCCACTGACACCCTCCCCCTCAAAAAAAAAAACGCTTCGTATCTACACAACTCACGTAAATGACATATTTTAGTTTGAAATCTGCGAATTTCGGTGAAAAGCGACTAATTTGCAGGTATGGACTAAACTAACTGAAACTAAAGCAAGGGTTAAATTTATTATTATATTTCAACAGTTTAATTTTGTGTTCTAATGTTCATGTGTTTAATACAAAAACTAAAAAACATATTTCTTGTGTGAATCTCATCTCTTCATTGAGCAGTACACTGTAAAAAAAATAATTTACAGGTCACATCACAAAAGGAGAGACATATACCCCCATCATTCAGTGCATCATATCATCCAGCTGAAAAACTGATTTGACACTTTCAGTCTGCAAGACTTCTCCCTCCTGGCTGGGGATGCCCAAAGTCCACAGCAAACTTCACTTTTTCTTCAAAATACTCTGTCCTTCTAATTTCCTGTTCCTCACCATGTCTCCACAAAGCAGATCACATTAGTGAAATGGCCCTCCTGTCTTTTTCCACTGTCGTTATCATTGTTGCAGAAATCATCTTCAGATCTCCCCCTCCCTCCACACAGCCCCAATTAATCTACATAGGTAAGGTAGAATCTACATATGTAATGTAGGTCAGAGCATCCCTGATGCATCCTTACATTTCTATGCTGATGACACAGTTGTTTATTGTTGAGCTAAAACAGTTGCTAAGTCTTTCCAGCTTTTGCAATCCGCTTTTGACATCATTCAGTCAGATTTGTTCCATCTCAAACTTGTCCTAAATGCTGATAAAACCAAAGGGATGCTTTTTTCAAATAGGAAGTTGGTTCCAGCAGTTCTTCCTTAGATTTTATCCTCAAATGGTGTCCCTATTGAGTTTGTTGATTCCTATAAATATTTGGGTATCCTGGTCGATTCGCATCTCTCTTTTAAACTCCACGTGGAAAACCTAGTAAAGAAACTGAAAGTTAAATTGGGATTATTTTTCAGAAACAGATCATGTCTAACACCGAATGCTAGGAAACGCCTTGTATCTGTGACTTTCCTTCCCTCCATTGATTACGGTGACATTATCTACATGAATGCTCCTACAAGCACCTTGCAGATGTTGGATGCTGTCTATCATGG
>JBBPBX010053894.1:5129-18829 GCA_038048925.1 Garcialebias charrua
ATATATATATATATACCTGTAGTTGCTTTATGTTTCTGCTAATCTAAAGCTACAGTAAATACTAATCTGTACAGTTGAATACAACATTTTGATTGAATGGATTCTAGGATTCTCGTAGGGTCATATTTTTCTACTTTTGTGTAGTAGTTGTGTTGGTGTCTATTTCATACAGTTTTTCTTCATATGGTCTTAAAAATATATATCATTAAGGGATAATAAAATATATATTTTAATTTTTTTATTCTTCTCTAAAAACACAAGGCTGGACCTCCAAGCGTTAAGGTGAAGCAATGAGGGGATATAGATGGAGAGATCCAATAATCCTTATCTTACCTCCAGGTGTGATATCAGATTAGACTGTAAATCTGAAAGGATCTTTTAATGATGCGAGTGGTTGTTATAATCCAGAGATGCATCATCGCAAAATAGATTTATTATGCAAAAATATGATCAATTATAGAACATTTTTTTATTTTTCTTCATAGGTTGACTTCATCATAATTTAGAAACACATTTATGCAATGAGCACTTCTTGTTTACAATTTCAATGTGGTTTTATTGTTTTTGATTCAGATCAAAAAACAGGATTCTGACTCAAAAAGAAACAGAGTTAGGAAAAGAAATGTTGCTTAAATTGAAGCTTCACATTTGACTCCTAGCTGGATGTGTAAACACAAATTGATTAAAAAATATAGGTATAACAAGAGTTACACTTAAGGCACACAGATTTATTTAATAACATAAACATGTAAAAAAAATCCATCTGATTCTTTAGCTTTACTTCAGCTGTACTCATGCACTGAAGGGTTTTCTTCATGGTTAGTCTGCATGTCTGGAGTAATACATCAGACACAGCTGACTGGGCTTTGAAACCTCTTGAAGTTGGGATGTTTTATCATTCTGTGTTGGGATGAAATGCCTGTGGCCTTAATCGAAAAGGGATTTACAACATTTTATATCATTTGCGGAATCTCGGCAACTTCTTTTTTACAATACCATACCTGTTTATTTCTAAAGCACTTAAAAATACAGCATCAGCTGTCCGAAGTGCTGATGCTTTACTTTTACTATTCTTTTCAGTAAACTATATTTTTCCAATGTCACTAATTAAAAAAAAAATATTCAAGATATTAAAGGGTAAAGTGTTTCTATTAAAAGTGTAACTATCATAACTATATATATTGTCTCTTAATATTTTTACTTTTGCACATGTTTTTGATTCAACCCACCCTTTTAATTTTTATTTAATTAGTCTTTCATGGTGTTAAAGTTGTGAAAATAAAACAAACAAGTCTTGCATAATAGACCATTTTATACATTTCGGTTTATTTTTGTTTAACCCAACGTTGTCATGTTGTTTAATTAGGGCCTGCTCATTCTGTGTGTTTATGTTGTACCGGTTAGCTGATTAGATATTTTGGACACAACTGGCCCACAGATTTGTTGTTCTCATGTGATTGTATTGTAGACCACAGACATTGGTCATTAATGGGCTTTTGTGGAACTCCATGGCCTGCTAACAAGGTAATATTCTGTATTAGGTGTGTTGCAATCAGCTTTATTCATTTACTGAATGCGGAAAATTACTTTTTATTTTTTTTAATGTTTTTACATAGATCAACATGTCTTTAATGGACAGCATGGTGGCTCAGTTGGTAGACTTGTTGCCTCACAACGAGAAGGTTGCCGGTTCAAATCCCAGCTCAGAACCTTTCTGGGTGGAATTTGCATGTTCTTTCCGTGCATGCGTGGGTTTTCTCCAGGTACTCCAGTTTCTTCCCCCACAGACCAAAAACATGCATGTTAGGCTGATTAGTAACTCCAAATTGTCCCTAGGTGTGAGTGAGTGTGAATGGTTGGTTGTCTCGTTTGTCTGTATGTGTTCCTGTGATGGACTTGCGACCTGTCCAGGGTGTCCCCCACCTCTCGCACAGTGATTGCTGGACATGGGCATCAGTGACCCCCGTGACCCAAAAAGGAAGAAGCGGGTAAAAGATAATGGATGGATGGATGGAGCTTGTCTTACAAACCAATGGATGTGTTTTCTGTCATGTTTCTTTTTTAATTAAAGGGGACCACACATGCAAAATTCACTTTTTAATGTTTTTTTACTAAACTTTGGGTATTTACTTCATAAAAAAACAGTCCTTGTGCCAAAAAAATGCACCCAGTGGTTTATTTACTCTAAGTAGATTTATTTATTTTTGATAAATACACCAGGATTCACACTTCCTGCATTTATTGACGTCACAAGCCGCCAGCCAATCAGATCAAACCTGAGTCCAGCCCCTCACCTAGCAACCCCTGGTTAGGCTCAACCCACTTCTGTATTAAACACATGACTGTTGTTTTTCATGATTTCATCTCATCTTTTGTTTATATGTTCTTAATTTCATGTGTACAGCACTTTGTTGCAGCTGTGTTTTTTTAAATGGCTTTATAAATAAAGTATAATTGTTATTTTTATGTTTTAGTTCAATTTTTAGTGTATTTGCGATCGCTGCCAACGCGCAGCCGGCAAAAATTAAACGAGCGGACCACAGGCGGAAGGACCGGGTTCGACGGGACCCTCTTCCGGCGCGATGGAGCGGAGCTTCAACTGTACAGCCTTGCAGCAGCCTCGCAGCAGGCTCGCAGCAAGAGGACCTTCTCCTTACAGATTAATTTACGGGAGACACTTGGTGAACTTTGTGTTGTCTTCACTGGAACAGCGATAACTCCCAAAATCTCATCGCGTGCAACGAGCGGAGCTGGCGAAAACCGGAAGAGGAACAAGCTAACATTAGCTTCGGATTCGGGTGGTCTAATGCTAAAAGGAGCAGCAAACTGCGGCGCGCTCAGACGGGTTTCGGTAAGTTATCTTAAGCTAACACTAACAGTAAGTCAAATGAGTAATAAAAAAAG
This sequence comes from Garcialebias charrua, assembly GCA_038048925.1. Taxonomy (NCBI): domain Eukaryota; kingdom Metazoa; phylum Chordata; class Actinopteri; order Cyprinodontiformes; family Rivulidae; genus Garcialebias; species Garcialebias charrua. The sequence continues at coordinate 8,034 of JBBPBX010053894.1, forward strand.
AGCTAATTTTAAAACAACAACACATTACAGATACTGGCTGTTACAGAGGGCGTGAACAGATCGTTGAAGGGCGTGGACTTCAAGAAACCGGTCGTTCAAAACGAAAGTTAAAAATGGCAGAATTAAAAAGGGTATAATTGATTATCTAATAATTATTTTGTGCATTAAATTGAAGGAATAGGGTCTGGATATCCCACAGAAATACCATAAAAATTTAAAAAATACATCTGAGGTCCCCTTTAAAAGTTACTTAAAACATCAAGTTAGAGCTACATATCTTATTTTAGCAGCACTTATGAGATTAGGGATTTGTCACAATAACAAATTTTCCTGGTCGATTAATTGTCTCAGAAATCATTGTGATAAACGATAATATTGTTTGAAATTTTACAATAATCCCAAAAAGCTCCACAGTGACTGGTCTGAATGACTATAGACCGGTGGCTCTCACCCCGATAGTCGCTAAATGTTTTGAGAAACTGGTCATGTCCCACATCAAGACAGCCGTCAACATCAGCGAGGACCCTCATCAATATGCATACCGTGAGAACCGATCAACAGAGGACGCCATCTCCTCTGTGGTCCACACTGCTCTCACCCACCTGGATCAGAAGGACTCATACGTGCGTCTGCTCTTTGTGGACTTCACATCTGCCTTCAACACCATGATCCCCCAAACTCTGATAGACAAACTATCTACACTTGGACTAAGCCCCTCTATTTGTAACTGGGTCTTAGACTTCTTAACAAACAGACCACAGTCCGTGAAGATCCACAACTTCTCCTCTTCCACCATCACCCTCAGCACTGGCTCTCCTCAAGGATGTGTGCTGAGCCCTCTTCTGTTCACTCTGCTCACATATGATTGTACAGCCACACTTCCAGGCTGTCATATTGTTAAGTTTGCAGATGATACAGCTGTGGTGGGATGCATCACAGATAATGATGAATCCAGCTACAGACAGGAGGTGGAACATCTGGAGAGCTGGTGCAAAGAGAACAACCTTCACATGAATGTGAAGAAGACGAAGGAGATGATTGTGGACTTCAGAAGGAACAAACACACCCACACCCCACTGTATATAGGTGGATCTGCGGTGGAGGTGGTCTCCAGTTACAAGTACCTGGGTGTACACTTGAATGATAACCTCAGCTGGAGCAATAACACCACCAGCCTGATCAAGAAAGGTCATCAGAGACTCTACTTCCTCAGACGGCTGAGACGAGCCGGTCTGAGAAGCTCAGTCCTCACCTCGTTCTACAGGTGTGCAGTGGAGAGCGTCCTGTGCTCCAGCATCAACGTGTGGCATGGAGGCTGCACAGTTGCAGAGAGGAAAGCTCTACAAAGAGTGGTGAAGGCTGCACAGAAGTCTGTGGGAGTCAGTCTCCCCACCATCACAGACATCTACACCTCCAGATGCAGAAAAAGAGCCACCTGCATCATGAAAGACCTCACTCACCCAGCACACTCACTCTTTGCACCACTCCCCTCGGGACGGAGGTTGAGGAGCATCAAATGTAGAACCACTAGACTGAGGAACAGCTTCTACCCTGAGGCTGTCAGACTCATGAATAAATAAATAATAAGAATAAACACTGCAAAATGTCACATCATGCTGATACTGATCTGTTTCTTGTTGCTGCGTTCATCTGTGACTATCTGCGTTCATCTGTGACCATCTGCTCATGTTCGTGCTGCTGTTTATAATGATGTTTTTCTACTACATTAGGGCTTAGTGTATTACTAGCTGATGTCTCTCTTAGTTAATCCTAGATGTTATTATTGTTTTTCTCTTGCATTTGTTGTTGGATGTAACTGGGACCCTGTGTACATAATCTCGTTTTCAACACATGTACTACATGCGGTGCAAATGACAATAAATTCTCTCTGACTCTGACTCTGACTCTGAATAATTAGTAATTGTCAAATTTAAGAAGAAATGTTGGTTAATTTTTGTGTTTAGTACCTTTTTTGACCACTGGATGGCAGTATAAAATTGTTTGAACCAAAGGATGGATAGTGAAGGAGCAAGCAGCATGTCTCATGGGGCCAAGATGGTGTAGAGCAGGGGTCAACAACGTGGTGCCCGCGGGCACCCGGGTGCCCCCAAGGACCATTTGAGGTGCCCCAGACCTGTTCTAAAAATAGCACAACTCACTACTAAGCTGCATTTAAATTTTAATTTTATTCAGTTGTTATTCTTTTTTTGTATTTATATATATTTTAAAATGTCTATCTTAAAAATATGTTCTTAAAAATATGTTTATTATACATTTTTTTCAATTTACGCTTTGTTATTTCCAAAGAGTTTATCAAACTGGTGCCCTTTGTATGACTCCGTACCCACGAAGTAGCTCTCGGTTTCGAAAAGGTTGGTGACCCCTGGTGTGGAGGCAGGGCTGCCGACTTGGGACCCGAAGGACACAGGTTCAAACCCCGGCCACTACACACCTTGGGGTGTCTATGAGTGCACACCTATTTCCCCAGCTCCCCGGGCGCTTTCTATGGCTGCTCACTGCACCACCTGGTGGTGGTTGGGTTAAATGCAGAGACGAATTTCGTCTTGTATGGGAAACATACACAGATGACAAAAAATTTGACATTTATTTTATTCTTTGAGAAAAATAGGAGAGAGACCGTTTGAAATTATGTGCTTTCTCTTGTTCCTGGTTTTTGGTTCTCAAAATGGCAGACGCTCAATGTAGTTTGAGCTTTTTAGCATAGCTATAGCATAGCATAGCGATGAGCAGGCACCAGGATCTTTAACATAGCATTTGTCACACAAAGCTTTTAATAAAAATCAAATAAACAAGTTATCAGCTTCTTTTTCCAGAGAAAAACAACTGTTTACACAGACATGGGTTTCAACCGTGAATTTTGGAGCTTCAACAAGACAGAGTTTTTTCCCCCCCGAGGTCTGCCTGTTAGCTTAGCTCGTAGCTTAGCTTCTCAGCTTAGCTGCTTTTAACGATCCAAAAATGCAATTTTAGATCGTTAAAACTGATTTTAAAGAATCAAGTTTCCAGTGAGAGTTGGACTCCGCCAAGGTTGCCCTTTGTCACCGATTCTGTTCATAACTTTTATGGACAGAATTTCTAGGTGCAGCCAAGGTGTTGAGAGGATCCGTTTTGGTGGCCTTGGAATCGCTTCTCTGTTTTTTGCAGATGATGTGGTCCTATTGGCTTCATCAGATCGTGATCTACAGCTTTCGCTGGAGCGGTTTGCAGCCGAGTGTGATGCGGCCGGGATGAGGATCAGTTCCTCCAAATCCGAGGCCATGGTCTTGAGCCGGAAAAGGGTAGCATGCCCTCTCCGGGTCGGGGAGGAGGTCCTGCCCCAAGTGGAGGAGTTTAAGTATCTCGGGTCTTGTTCACGAATGAGGGAAAACTGGAGCGTGAGATCGATAGGCGGATAGGTGCAGCGTCCGCAGTGAAGCGGGCGCTGTACCGGTCTGTCGTGGTGAAGAGAGAGCTGAGTCAAAGCAGCAAAGCTCTCAATTTACCGATCGATCTACGTTCCNCTCCAAAACCTGTATGTACCTTTCAGCATTAATGGTGCCTTCACAGATGTGTAAGTTACCCATGCCTTGGGCACTAATGCACCCCCATACCATCACAGATGCTGGCTTTTGAACTTTGCGCCTATAACAGTCCTGATGGTTCTTTTCCTCTTTGGTCCGTAAGACACGACGTCCACAGTTTCCAAAGACAATTTGAAATGTGGACTCATCAGACCACAGAACACTTTTCCACTTTGCATCAGTCCATCTCAGATGAGCTCGGGCCCAGCAAAGCCGGCGGCGTTTCTGGATCTTGTTGATGAATGGCTTTTGCTTTGCATAGTAGAGCTTTAACTTGCACTTACAGATGTAGCGACGAACTGTAGTTACTGACAGTGGTTTTCTGAAGTATTCCTGAGCCCATGTGGTGATATCTTTTACACACTGATGTCGGTTTTTGATGCAGTACCGCCTGAGGGATCGAAGGTCACGGGCATTCAATGTTGGTTTTCGGCCTTGCCCCTTACGTGTAGTGATTTCTCCAGATTCTCTGAACCTTTTGATGATATTACGGACCGTAGATGGTGAAATTCCTAAATTCCTTGCAATAGCTCGTTGAGAAAAGTTGTTCTTGAACTGTTCGACAATTTGCCCACGCATTTGTTCACAGAGTGGTGACCCTCGCCCCATCCTTCTATGTGGATGACTGAGCATGTCAAGGAAGCTGCTTTTATACCCAATCATGGCACCCACCTGTTCCCAATTTGCATGTTCACCTGTGGGATATTCCAAATAAGTGTTTGATGAGCATTCCTCAAATTTCTCTGTCTTCTTTGTCACTTGTGCCAGCTTTTTTGAAACATGTTGCAGGCATCAAATTCCAAATGAGCTAATAATTGCAAAAAATAACAAAGTTTACCAGTTCGAACGTTAAGTATGTGGTCTTTGCAGTGTGTTCAATTGAATATAGGTTGAAAAAGATTTGCAAGTCATTGTATTCTGTTTTTATTTGCGATTTCCACAACGTGCCAACTTTTCTGGTTTTGGGCTTGTAGATGTTATTACTGTTTTTCTCTTGCATTTGTTGTTGGATGTAACTGGGACCCCGTGTACATAATCTCGTTTTCATCACATGTACCGCATGCGGTGCAAATGACAATAAAGACTCTCTGACTCTGACTCTGACTCTGACAAATGTCTAAACTTCATTTATATTTCAGAGCATTACCTCATGGCCTGTTTAAACAAGTTTGTATTGTTTCTAGGATATTCATTCAACCTTTATTTATACAGGCTAGCCTCATTGAGCCACAGGGACTCATTTACAAGAGGGACCTGTCTCACTCACACCCAGGGTCAATTTAGAGTTACCAATCAGCCTAACATGCATGTTTTTGGACTGTGGGAGGAAACCGGAGCACCCCTTGATATAGTTCAAGGGTACGTTTTTCAATTAAATAAGATTGGAAAATTGAAGATGCATTATGACCTTTTATCACCTGACAGTGTCACTTATAAAACAAAATCGGTATTGGCAGGTCAGGCTTTTTAGAGATCGGTGATCGGCCAGAAAACGGCAATTACCGGTAGTGCTACTTGAAAGTCATGACTCAGACAGAAGGGGCTCTGTTTCACAATCAGACAATGTAGGATCCAACGTTTTGGTTAAACAATCTAAAAGTACGGTAAATGCTAATAACACCTCGATGAATGCTCTCCTTCTAAAAAAAACTTTAATTTAGTATTTTTTAAAAGAATAATTCATATTCTCAGCTGGTGTGACCTTGAAATATGTCAGTTTGATACAATTGTCTCAGCATTGAACAAAAAAGATTTTTAAACTGAGGCACACTTTGTCATTTGACTAAGCAATTCATTTGCTCGAGGGGTAAACAATATTTTGTTTTAAATAGCGGTATTCCCCTTTAAGCTACTGAATCATCAACACTCATTGATAATTCACTGAGTTCTCATTCATGGGCTGCAGATATCAGCCAAGTGGAGTACAAGACTCCATGACTGAGTTATAATTCAGAATCACAATGGGTCAGATGTAGATGTAATAATTCCCTCAGCAGCTGGTGAGTCCGTTATCATGCAGCAAATTAGACTCTTAAAAAATTCACACATGCAGACCCAGACGGAGGCGAGCACTTTCAGCACAGCGAACAAGGAAAGCTTTTTTCTTCAGTATGAATGAGACGCTATGGCTCAGTGGTTGAGTGACTCTTCTGTGTCTCTGTGAGGTCAACAGCCCGAGGAAGATTAGGAGAAAGTACATCAAATGAATAAGAAAGGATAAAAGAATAAAAAGAAATGAAGGGGACGAGAAAGCTGATGACACAGGAAACCTGCAGCATTACACTTCCTTAAAGAGAATTATCTAGGCAGGGTCTGGAAGTCGACATGATCGTACACAAATGCACTCGGACTATATCCTGACCTACCGGTAGATCCCATAAAGTCTTCACACGTAAATTGTTTCTGTACTCTTGGATCATTGAGCGGCGCTCATGCTGGTGGTTTAGCATAACTGTTAGAAGGCATATCGGCACAAATTATATTCATACTTTCTCTCACAGAAAGCTTCTCTTTGTGCTTTTGAGTACGGTATTCATCATCTGTAAAGCTGTGAATTATTACAAAGGGCATGTTGTTGAGTGGGCATGGGGCGGCTCAGGAGTGGCTTTGTCATAAACGAACTATCTTATTGGTTGGTAAGAAAGACAAAGGTGGTGTTGAGCTTTAAAGGTATTGTGACATGATTTTTTAAATTTGAATATTTGTCAGAACATATCTTATATCATTGAGCTCTGGTCGTTTTTGCATAATAAATTATAAATATATTAAAATTTCATTCCAATTTATGGTAATTTTTTACCATAAATTCTCTGGGACACGCCCCGTGAATTTATGCAAATCTTCATGTGACGTACACGTGGGCACTGGGCATAAGGCGGAGCCTGGCTTGCCCCTTTGTTTGGTGAAAGATCGACTCTTTTTTTTTTTGGTGTAACTTGAAAAATGCTGTCACGTTGTAGCGCATTTGGGTGTTCTAATATCAGCAGTGAACAAGTGAGCCTTCACAAATTCCCAAAAGATGAGAAACTTTGCCTAGAATGGAAGTACAGAGAACTTGTGACCGATGGGTTCCTACTGAGAGTCCTATGTCTGCAGCGACCATCTTACTGCCTATCAGGTACGAGCTGTTGTTTGTTTTTATTTGGGGAGAGTCTATTAATGAGAGTTTTGGATGATTTACTGTTTAAAAAAGATATATGTCAGACGTGAGGTCTATCTGCCGACATCTGCTTGCTAACAGACATTAGCATAGTCCCGAGTCAACACGGAGTGCTATTTAGGTATTTTTAAATTATGTCGGCGCAATCATGTACGATCTGTTGTTTGTTTTTATTTGGGGAGAGTCTATTAATGAGAGTTTTGGATGATTTACTGTTTAAAAAAGATATATGTCAGACGTGAGGTCTATCTGCCGACATCTGCTTGCTAACAGACATTAGCATAGATCCGAGTCAACACGGAGTGCTATTTAGGTATTTTTAAATTATGTCGGCGCAATCATGTACGATCTGTTGTTTGTTTTTATTTGGGGAGAGTCTATTAATGAGAGTTTTGGATGATTTACTGTTTAAAAAAGATATATGTCAGACGTGAGGTCTATCTGCCGACATCTGCTTGCTAACAGACATTAGCATAGATCCGAGTCAACACGGAGTGCTATTTAGGTATTTTTAAATTATGTCGGCGCAATCAGGTACGATCTGTTGTTTGTTTTTATTTGGGGAGAGTCTATTAATGAGAGTTTTGGATGATTTACTGTTTAAAAAAGATATATGTCAGACGTGAGGTCTATCTGCCGACATCTGCTTGCTAACAGACATTAGCATAGATCCGAGTCAACACGGAGTGCTATTTAGGTATTTTTAAATTATGTCGGCGCAATCATGTACGATCTGTTGTTTGTTTTTATTTGGGGAGAGTCTATTAATGAGAGTTTTGGATGATTTACTGTTTAAAAAAGATATATGTCAGACGTGAGGTCTATCTGCCGACATCTGCTTGCTAACAGACATTAGCATAGATCCGAGTCAACACGGAGTGCTATTTAGGTATTTTTAAATTATGTCGGCGCAATCAGGTACGATCTGTTGTTTGTTTTTATTTGGGGAGAGTCTATTAATGAGAGTTTTGGATGATTTACTGTCTTAAAATGATAGATCTCAAACGCAATCGGACATGCTCAAAGCCACGAAGCTCCCTGCACGTTTTTTTAAAGCTGAATCGTAAAAGTTAATAAGTTTTCCATTAATAGAGTATACAATAAAATGATTTGAGCAAGATTAAAACTTCTACTGCTTATATTGACCTTCCAAAACTGAAGACAAATCGCTTAGATCAACACTAGAAATGCTGCACTCGTCTGAGTCGACATGCTCCGCCATTATTATTTACATGCGCGTTGAGCAGCGGCTCCCCACGTGTACGTCAAATGACGGTTTTGCGGAATGCACGGAATTTTAGGGGCGTGTCCCAGAGAAATGACTACCATAACTTGGAATAAAAATTTAATATATTTATAATTTATTATGCAAAAACGACCAGAGCTCAATGATATAAGATATGTTCTGACAAATATTCAAATTTACAAAATCATGTCACAATCCCTTTAAAAATAAAGTATTTCTTCCACAAAAAGGGCCACTACATTCCTCGTTCCATTTTCTCACTGGTTTCCTTATTATTAACAGTCGGCACCACTCTCAACTATGCTGGATTATGATCAACACCTTTTCTTCCATTTGAATAAAAGTCTCAAAGATGCTGAAATATCCATGAAGGTAAGTAGGTGACAAAAATGTTGACGTTAATGAGACATCCAAACACAAAAGGATGTTCTAAATATGGCTAATGAGCTGATTTTTCTCTTGGGTGTTACTCTGGAACAACAACAGGAGCTCTTTTTTAGTATTTGATATGTTTAAACTATTTAATCGATTTAAAAGGGAACGTTGAGTGTTTATGGAAAACAGATTCTCAGACATTTATATTGTTGGAATAAAGATTCACACTTTCATACAGCTGCTTGAAATTCATTTTTGATGAAATTGTATCTATGTAGACGATATCTATATACAGTATCTATATATCTATATATCTCTCTATATATATATCTATATATATATATATATATCTATCTATCTATATCTATATCTCTATATATCTATCTATATATATCTCTCTCTCTATATATATATATATATATATATATATATATATATATATATATATATATATATATATATATATATATATATATATATATATATATATATATATACAGGTAGTCCCCGAATTACGAGCGCTCTGATCTGCGAGGTTCCAGACTTACGAGCTGCGAATTTTTGGAAAAAACGAAAAAAATACTGAGTTTTCATGTGTTTTTTCACTACAGTTAGCAAGTTAAGCATATAAACACACGTTTCCGATCATTTTTATGCACTCAAAAGTAGTTTTTAGATGAAAATAGAGTGTTTTTAGGTGCGCTGGCGAAATTTACGAGCGGACTTCCGGGTTGAATTTTTGGAAAAAACGAAAAAAATACTGAGTTTTCATGTGTTTTTTCACTACAGTTAGCAAGTTAAGCATATAAACACACGTTTCCGATCATTTTTATGCACTCAAAAGTAGTTTTTAGATGAAAATAGAGTGTTTTTAGGTGCGCTGGCGAAATTTACGAGCGGACTTCCGGGTTGAATTTTTGGAAAAAACGAAAAAAATACTGAGTTTTCATGTGTTTTTTCACTACAGTTAGCAAGTTAAGCATATAAACACACGTTTCCGATCATTTTTATGCACTCAAAAGTAGTTTTTAGATGAAAATAGAGTGTTTTTAGGTGCGCTGGCGAAATTTACGAGCGGACTTCCGGGTTTACGAGAGAAATGGCGGCCGTTCCAAATTACGAGATTTCCGGTTTATGAGCGCCTCCTTGTGACGGATCTCGCTCGTAAATCGGGGAATACCTGTATATATATATGCAGTATATATATGCAGTAGGGCTGTGCGATATGACGATATATATTGTGGGGACGATCGTGCTACTTTCCTTCTATCGTCTCTATCGTGATAAATAAGAATAAAAAAATAACTGTCGCAAATAAGCTTCATATTGTGCGAGATGACGGCGCGGCTTTATGTTTGACGCACGCGCGGGTTTGCGACACATGCTTTACGTGGTTAAACTCGAGAGCAACAGAGACGCAGGCGCATGAAGCCGGTGTCTCAACCATAGATCTCAACAAGGAGAAAACAGCTGCACAGGCAGCCCAAGAAGAATAACTTTTACCAAAAAGAGGGGGAAGCTCACCTTGTTAGCTTCCATTATTTCGCTCCGCTGAAACTCGGAGACAAAATGGGTCCAGAGGACACGAACCCAGAGTCCAACCGAGTCCGAACTCGGGTCCAGTTAACCAATACAAAACAGACCAGAGACACAACAGAACCGCAATCAAACGCAACGTTTTCTCTTTTCTGTTTCTTGCTTTGTTTACTCAAACTTCAGAGCGGATTTCTTCTTCGTGAGTTTCATTAGCAGCTGTTGTTTTACCGCCACCTGCAGGAAAAATTTGGACCAAAGTAGAAAAGGAGTTGTTTGTTTGTTAGTTTATTCATTTTATAAAATGAAATACAACAATTAACGTATTCATAATAGAAAAAAAAATAAAATGAAAGGTAGCAGATGAAGAATAAATCTTATTAAATCTGCTCCTTATTCATCTAATAACAGTTCAAACAATATTTTCTATAATAACAAAATAAGTAAATAACTCAGTCAATTTTCAATTCACATATATCACACATTAAATTAGATTCATTTATATTTTTTTTAGCAATTCATTTTTTACCAGTTTCTTAAATACAAGGAATGATTTGGCTTCCTTAACATTTGTCATTTGGCATTAAGTCATTCCATAATCGTACTCCTTGAATTAAGGTAGATCTTAGGTAGATCTAGTTTCTACTTTGGTCCAAATTTCCTTGTTCTTTTTGTTCACATTCTTATAAATGTAACTATCTGTAGTAAAATAATAAAATAAAAAAACTTTGGTCCAAATTTTTGCTGTACACACACACACACACACACACACACACACACACACACACACACACATCGTGTTGTATATATCGTGATATATATCGTTATCGTGATATAAAAAAGTCCATATCGTGATATATGATTTTTTCCATATCGCCCAGCCCTAATATATATATATATA
>JBBPBX010053895.1:0-23683 GCA_038048925.1 Garcialebias charrua
AGTCAGCTGTGGTTGTACTCCGTCAGGACCTACAAGTAGGCCAACGTAGTCCACTTTGGTTCTGCACCATTGGCATTTTGACAGTGATATCTTAGCACCAGCAGTTGTCAGCTGATTCAGAACGTGGTCGATCTCAGCCAAATGTGAGTCCAGTGTTGGCTGCCTCAAAAGGACATCGTCCACGTAGATCAGTGTTCCACGCTCGTGGGCGTCTGGACATGCTTTGTTCAAGAAGATGTTGAACTCTGCAGGTGAGTTAGCGTAGCCAAAGGGACACCTGTTAAAGGTGTACTGACGGCCACCAAAAGTGAAAGCTAGTTTGTACTGGTCCTCGGCGCGCACAGGGATGGTCCAAAAACCAGAGGCGACGTCGAGAGTCGAGAAGTACTTACCATTGGTGACCTTGGGCAGTTCCTGTTGGAGTTGCGTCATAGGCCATCTGGATAAGGGAACTTGTTTGTTCAGCTTTCTGTAGTCTATAGTGAGTCTCCACTTACCATTAGGTTTTAACACCGGCCATAAAGGCGCAGAGTAAGTGCTGTTACAGTATCGGATGATACCTTTTTCTAACAGGTCATTAATGATTTCTCTGATAGGTTGATGTGCTGCCAGAGGAATCTTGTACTGTCTGACAAATGCAGGGGGAGCATTAGGCGGGGTTGGGATGCTCACTGTGTGGAGCGTGGTCAACCCACAATCCATCGAGTCAGCTGAGAATGATTTCTCATACGTTAAAAGAACTTTGCGAAGTTTGTCCCTTTCTTCATCAGTTTTCAGGGCGTCGGCTTGAGCGACCACCTGTTCAATCTGTGAAGCAATTGAGAGGGGTTCTTGTTCTTTGGGGAGCTCCATTGAGTCCCTTTCAGTGTCGTGAAACCTGTCTACAGGTAGGGCACTGTAAGTTTGAGGACCTAGACTGTCTCCTTGGTTGAAACCGAACCGGTTGACTGTGTCATGGTCGGAATCATTGGGGGAGAAGAGAGCTATGGCCCGTGTTGGTTTTGTGAACAAGACTTGCCCCGTGTGTTGGCTTGGGATCAAGTTTCCTGGGAGTCTTCCCAGAAATGGAATGCTTAGTTCAAAATCATGAAAATCAATGGAGATCAACCATCCAAGCTGTGTGTTTTTTGGGATCAGTACCTCTTCTGTGCCTGTGTTGCATACAGAAACAGACGTGGTCCTGTTATCTAGGGTCACATGGCATGTAACCTCCATGGACAGCCCTAAGTTGAAAAACATAGGAGATGGTTGAAAGTATGCCTGGTTTTGGCTTATAGCCTGTCCTTTCACTATGTGAATTGACACCAGGTTGTTCACAACCTGCGGTGGTACTGCGGTGTTATGGCTATTGGCAACCTGGCAGACCTCAGGGATGGTCTGTCCCGCTTTAAGGTTCTCTGTGGTCAGCACAGGAGAATCCTTTGTGGCTGCGTTTAGTGACCACAGTACATTGTTGTTGGTGTCCACTCGGACACCTAATCTTACCAAAATGTCAGAGCCTATGTAGGTTGCATGTGGTAAGTTCGGGACCACGAGGAACGGGTGGGCCAGTTCTCGTTGGTTCCAATTCAGTTTCAGGTAAACGACTCCTCTTGCGGTCATTACCTTCCTACTGTCGGGATCTAATGGAAAACAGAAAGTTTGTCTGATCCGTTTTAGATCCACATGCTTTTGAACCAAGGTTTCATAGAAAGCTCGGCTGATCGCTGACCTCTCTGACCATGGGGACAGTACAGCATCTGCAGTGTGGGATCCGTGGATTTCCACACCTTTCACTACCTGTGGTAGGTAGTGTTCAGTGAGTGCTGAATGTTTCAGCTCGCAGAGGAGGCTCTCTTGTTGGTCCTGAGTTGGGTCCAACTGTTTGGTCTCTGCTATCTCACCTGTATTTGGAGGTTCACTTACCGGGCACGTGCTCTCGGATGAGGAGTCCCTTGTGCCTTCCGCGGTACCTGCTGTTAGACAGCCAGTGTCACCTTGTGGAGGCATATCTATTGGCAGTGGGTTGCTCACAGTGGCCCACATTGTATGATCACCATAATTTATAATCGCGTTAAAACGATTTATAAAATCTTGGCCAACCAAAAATGGGATTGAGTCAACGGTAGACACATGTACCGGGTGGTATATTGTCGTTTTGCCAATCTGCATGTGAACCATAGCTATAGCGGTCAGGGTTGTTCTCGTCTCTGCGAGACCCTGTAGATCTATAGCACATTCTGTGAGGGGTATTTTTCTGTCAACACTGTTAGCGGCTGTCTTTAGCTCCTCGAACAGTCTGGGTGACATAATGGTTATGTCAGCTCCGCCGTCCAGGAGGGCCTCATGTGTGAGGACCCCTTCTAACGTGATTGACAGGTACGCTTTCTTAGCGGGCCCCTTTCTGATAATGTTACACAGGAACCTTTTAGGTTTCATCCGACGCTTTTTACGTCTACCATTGTCTGTGACAATGTCATTTATCTGTACTGGTAGTGCAGTCACACATGTGTCTGAGTGTTCAGTTTGTGATGAGTCATTGTCTTTGGTGAGTGAGGTTTCCCCCCTTTTTTCTGATGAGGGGTTCTCAGGCTCTGTAACAATGATGTCATGGTTACTGTCAATGTCCTGTTGACTGTCATTTTCTGGACTGTCAAGAATTGTGACAATGTTATTTGTGTGCTCTGAGTTACTATCAATGATAGTGCTACACATCACTCCAGGTTGGTTTTCTTTGTTTGCATCATTCAAATTCTCCAACAACCAACGTAGTTTTTCTGTCTCTTCTGAGCTCAGAGGTTTAGGACCTTTTTTCTGGGGCTTATGTGATTTCTTACCCGTCTCGGACTGTTCTGTTTGAGGTACAGGAGGAGCATGTCCTTGACTTGGGGGTTCCTCTTGGGACCACCCTTTGTTGTATGGATTACATCGGTATCCATACTTTTTTGTCCTTGGACGTGCATCCCCCTTTTGATACTGGGGTTCACCCTCCTGGTTCGATCTGAACCACTTAGGGTCTTTATTCGGGCGGAAGCCTCCGTTTCGTGGTCTGGTCCGAAAGTTTTGTTTTGACTCACTCGTTGCAGAAGGAGGAGCTGACGCTCGCACCCCTTCTAGTTCCAGTGATCGGCCTTTGCCCATTTCACCTGGAAACGCCTCTAAGGGAGTCTTATTCTTTTTGTACGCTTCAAAAACTCGTATGACACACTCTTTTAATTCCGTTATGGTTTTATGTTCGTAGTTGGTGACGATGTCAACTGACGTACTTATCTGAGGGTGTAAGTTTTCGATGAAGAGAAATTTAAAATCATTTTCCTCTTCCATCCCAGGTTCGTTCCTAGTACCAAAATACGCCTCAAAGAGTCTTTCATAATAAATTTGTGGATGTTCGTTATGTCCGTGCTTGATCTTCATCGCGGCTGGGTAACCAACGCGTCCCACACGAGGAATGTATTCCGATATTAGAACTTTGCAAAAAAGATCGTAATCTTTCAAAATGGCATCTGGCTGACGTTCAATAAAGGATTGAACCTTCAGGCTTGAGGTGAGCTTGACCAAAGCGACTCTATCGTCAACTGTAACGTTTGAAAAACGTTCCAGTTTCAACCCGAGATTCTTTAGATAGGCCTTAGTCTCATTCGAACCCAACGATCCAGGCTCGAAGGGTCGGATGTATTTAGACAGCTTATGGAGTTGATCCATTGTGAGAGGGGGTTGAAAATTTCTGTCATACCCATTTACCAGCGCATATGGTACACCTGTCGAGAAGGGGTACACAGGTACCTGCCATTGGGGAGGTACCATAAATTGTGGTAGGGGTGGATTTGAAGGGTGAGGGTTTTGTGGTGCGGGAGGGGGAATGAAGGGGTGAGGGTCTTGGGGTGCGGGAGGGGGTGTGAAAGGGTTTGTGTGTGATGTTGGGAGAGGAGTGGATGGGTTATGGTGTGGTGTGGATGGGTTTTGGTTCAGTTTTTGCATGAGATCGAAACTTGTTTTTCTCTCCAACGCGAGTTTATCCATTGTCAAGGCCAGTTCTGCCTTACAATTAGTTATCTCGACTCGTAACTCTTCATTTCGCTCTTGTAACACAGAGAACCCTTTTGAAAATGTTTCCATCTCATGTGTGCATTTAATTAACTGACCTCGATCTTTTTCACGCTCCACCTGTAATGTTTTCCACAAATTGTAATAACCCTCCTTTTCTTCTGTGCAACTCTGCAACAGCTCCTGTTTTTGTGCATTTTCAGACAATAACATTGTGTACCGTCGTTGCAGTTCGGCGTTATCTGCCAGAGATTTGTTGTACAGATCTTCCCTAGCACGGATGCTGTCATCACTTGACCCAGTCAGTGACCGTATCTGCAGTTTTAAAGTCTCAACCTCTAGATTTTTCAGATAGGCCTTGGTTTCATTCGAACCCAACGGCCCTGGTTCAAAGCGTTGAATGTATTTAGAAAGCTTGTGGAGTTGTTCTATCGAGAGAGGGATTCGATAACTGCTGTCATGTCCACCCGTCAGCGCATATGGTACACCAGGCCAGGAGTACACAGGTCCCACCCATGGGTATGTTCCAACCGTGGGTTGGAATGGGAATGATTGTGGCGATGGGGGTGGAGGTGGCACAAATGGGTTTGGGGGTGGGTTTTGAAACTGTCGTTCCATGAGATCCAAACATTTTTTTCTCTCTTCAAGGAGTTTTTCTGTTGCTACGGCACGCTCTGCCTGACAACTTTGTAGTTGGACTCGTAACCCTTCATAATCACGTTGTAACAATGTGTACTGTTGTGAATATGATTCCATGACTTGGGTGCATTTCTCTAGTTCACTTTGTAACTCTGTGCACCGTTCTTGTGATCTTTTGTAATCACTTTGTAACGTTGTACCCAGTTTGTGAGCTCGTTCTCGGATGCTTCTCTCATGTGACTTAGATAACGACTGCAGCTGATGTTGCAGTTTTTTATTCTCTTTGTCATTGTAGGGGTTGTCTGTTCTTAAGACTAACTTTGCCCTACAATCTTTTAATCTTCTCTGTAAACTCTCATTATCACTTTGTAACTCCATGCAGCGTTTGTCAGCTTCATCTCTTTCTTGTGTACATGTCTTCAGTGATTCTGATAGCCACTGTATATGGTTCTGCAGTTCTTCAAACTCCACTTTGATCAGCTGTAAAGCTTCCAAATTCGTTTGAGATGACTGTGATTCTTCCGAATCTGAATCGAAATCCAGTAGAGAATCTGGACTGTCATACCCTGCTTCTGAATCGGGTGGAACTGGCAGATCATTATAGTATATATGTTCTGACATGTTTGTGTCCACTTCGATTGGAACTTCATCATATATTGGCTCATCCATCTCTGTTTTGTTTTTTGTGACAATCAATACAATGGTTTTGTATTTGCATCTGTCTGTGTTTTATGTTGATTTTATGAGAATCAGCAGAATGGTTTTTATTTTAGTGTTGTGTTTGCACCTAAATGTTTTCTCTTTTATCCAGCAATGAGTTATTTAACTAAAAATCAGCTTTCTGGTTATATTATTGTAACGTTTAATAAGTCTTTCAATCATTCAGTACCCTTTCCTTGTTAGGTTTTACCTGCAATGAAAAATGTAAAAGTTAAATGCTCTCTCTGCAGTGTTAACTTAAAAATAGAACTTATTTTACAAACAGTTACTACTAACCCAAGCCTGATTTTTGTTTTTTCACTCGAACGCTCTTTAAAAGATATGAAAATAAATGCAACTTCACACAAAAATGTTATCAGATGCTGTTGTATGATGCCTTAAGAGAATGTTTTTCAGTTTCAGTGAAACTGTTTTACTGTATTTGACAGCTAGCAGGAGTGAACAAGGTCTTTGTTTGTTATTTTAAATATTTTTTTATTTAAAGTAAACTGGAGTGTTTAATTTTGCACAGAATAGATTTAAAAGATGTTGTTCTTTAAATAAAATGCAGATGGGAGCACCTTCTGTGAAAAATGATTTCTGACCTCTTTCTTTTAACCAGCAGGTTGCAGACGGGAGCACTTGTATCACAGTGACTGTAATTACTCTTTCTGATCGCTATAGAGGCGCTGTTGACTACCCTTTTAGCTTTTAGCCGTAGCTCCGAACTAAAATCGGTTAAACGTCAACTTTGGAAGGAGTTTTTCAGTCTGGCGTGTTAATAGCACGAAACCGTATTCGTTTATGAAACAAATGCTGTGGTTAAAACGGTTTCGAACAAGTTCTCTGAACTTTTTTGATTTCAATGCAGCAGACTTTTTCCTTTTTTCTATCTGATGACGTTACTACGTTGACGTGACGTTTAGACGCTGCGTTCACGGACGTGGCGTTCGCTCGGATTTTACGTTCTGCCCAACTTTGTAATCGCTCCAAACACTTTGAAAAACCTCAAAACACCGCTTTTAAACAGTCTTTTGCGATGGATCATGCATAGAAACGACACAAAACCAGACAAACTGTCAGAATTGTGCAAACACAAAATGAAACCCGACAACCAGCAGCGAATCAGAGCCCACGATCCTGAATATGAAGCATCAATGGACCAATCACAGCGCGTTATGTTGGACACGTAGCCTTAGCCATGGAAATGATAACATTAGCTCTACACCAATTCTCGGACTCTTCTCACTCAATAAAACGCTTAAAACATCGCAGAAAAATTCTGTAACGTACCAATTCACATTCAAACAAGCACCTGAGATTATCTCAGGAAGGACAGCACTGAACTGTTGAAAACAACGGATTTTTTCCGGACCCGAACCCAGGTTCGATCCAAACTCACTGAATCAGACGGTTCCACAGAACCTCTCAGTTAACATCCGTTATACACAGAAATACGCACCTTCGTCCTACTTTAAAATGTGAAAACAGCACACAACAGCAATCTGCAGATGTAATAAAATAGGAAAGGCTTTCAAAGATGAAACGGAGTTCATCCACGGTGAACACAATTGCACTTGCAGTTACGACACGTCATCAACGTCTCAAACAGAGTGACAAAATATACACCAACAGCAACTTTCAGCAGACGTTTAAAATTGAATAACGATACATTTCAACGTTGAATGACACAGACAATGCAGATTGCAACTTCCGGACACTCTCAGTCAGAAACTATCTTTCAGAGTCTAAAACGTGGATAAAACTTATGCCAACATTGCACAACAATAGACTAGAAATATCAATCAAATCCTTTGTAGAGACCTGTGCGAAGGCCAAAATGAATGAGATAAAGTGTTCCTTTTATCTTCACATGCAAGTTCGAGAGGAGAGGAGAAATCCTCCATGTACAACATTTTGAATTAAGCAGAGTATTTGATTTATCTGACATTAAAATGTACTGATGCTCTTACAAATAAAATTATTCATTTGATCACATCAGCCTAAAATCAAAGATAGAAATAGTCTCTTATTGGTGACTATGTTATCAGATTATAGCTAAATGAATAATTTCGTAGTAAATGTCTTGCTTTACTGAGAGGTCAGTAAAGGTCATCACTGGACAGTTCAAAAACCTTAATTTGACCCTGGGTAGGTCCACTACATAATCTCATATTTAACATATAAAGTATGTCTGAAAATTATGTATTCATAAATAATAAACATAATTTAAAAAAAGCGAACACAAGTTGAACAATGGAACAACTCATTTGTAAATTATGCTTTTGGGACATTTTAGACAAGGAAATTGATTAGTTTGTTTTTTGCACTAATTTATTTTTTAGCTGTAATATCGTAAAATGTTAACTCAGAGAATGTTTTTGCTTTCAGTTTAGCTAACATTATAAATGTTTTTTTTTAATAAAAAAAATAAAATAATACAAACAGCATAACAAGGCATACAATACACATAAAAAATAACAGTTGAAAAGACAATTAAACTAAGCAGAGAATTATTAATAAAGTTCTAAACAGCAACATGAAAAATGAACAATTTGAAAAAAAAAACAGCACAAAATTAAATTGCGTGTGCAAGAGGAGTTTCAAGTATTATGATAAGCTATTAATATATTTGTATAAGGACTGTGCTTTTGGGAGTTTGCAGCGTTTAAGTACATCCTTAAATATATTTACTTCACTTAAAAAAATGCAAAATAAAGGAGAAGTTTTCAAGAAACGACTTTTGTGAATAAAAAAATTTGTCATAAGGATGAGATTGTTGTTACCATAATTTTAAAACTTCATTTCCTGTTAGCAGACCAAATTTAATTGTAGTGAAATCTAAGGGTGGGATGGAACTTTTAGATAAAATCCAGTTCTGAAAATCTTTCCAAAAAGCATTAATGACATTACAGTTGAAGAAAAGATGTTCTGCTGTCTCAACATCTGAATTACAAAATGTACAAGTATTGGTTTCTATATTAAATTTCTTTTGCAACAAGTCATTGCAAGGGTAGATATCATACATAATTTTGAAATGCATTTCTTTAGTTTTTTGTGGGAGTGGATAGGAAAGGTATTTGGGTCTGATTATTTTTTGTGAGGAGTTATCATAATTTTTAAACAAATGTTTTCTTTTCAAAGTATGGGGGAAGAGTATAGAGGTCAGAGTATTCTTTATGAATTTATTATTACATTTTTTATCTATGAAATCACAGCCATTTATTAACAAGGAAGGTTTTGTAAGATTAACATTGGAGTATGTAATTATACCTTTAATCATCTGAATTAAAGCAGGTGGGATGGATTTTAACACTCTCTCAAATTTAATTTTAGTACAGTTTAGCGTGTATTTTTTTTGATAAATTCATCATATGATGGGAAGTTGCCATTTCCATTCAGAAGGTGTAAAACAGACCAAATATCCTTTTCCAACCAATCTATGTAAAGGAATGATTTTCGATTGATCAAAATATACCTGTTGTTCCAAATTGGGATTGAATGTGGTGAGAAGTTGTGTTTGAAGATCAGTTTCTAATATTGTAAAACCTGTTTGTGAAAGTCTGATAGTTTTATTGGTAATTTAGACATTTCAAAGTCGCAGCTTAACAGAAAACTAATCCCAACAAACTTTTCAAAAATCTTCCGAGGGAACATATACCAAAAGCTTTCGTAATTTTTTATGAAGTTTTGTAACCATTTGAGTTTGATGGTTCCATTCATTGGATCAAAATCAATCATATTTAAACCCCCTTCCTCTAAAGATTTAACTACGTCTGCTCTTCTAATATAATGGCATCTGTTTCTCCAAATGAAATTAAAATTGTCCTGATTTATTTTCTTTATCATTTTATCAGATATAGGCAATGAATAAGCAGGGTAAATAAGACGAGATAAGTTTTCCATTTTAGTGAGTAAAACACGTCCAAAAATAGATAAATCTCTTTGAAGCCAACTGTTGAGAATAACTTTACTACTCTGGATTTTAGTTTCTATGTTGGAGGTTTCAATTAATTTTTTATCTTTTGAAATATTAATTCCTAGCTAACATTATAAATGTCCTGAATAAACGTTCGAGGGTTCGAATGTGCGGTTCCAGTAGGGTCCAGCAGGGGGCGGTGTGTCAGAATGCTGTGTCTACTTCTCAGGGGGTGCTCCGCTCTTTTCTCCCTCCGCTGACAGGAGCTCCTCCGCCGGAAACGAATCACTTCAGTGTTTTCCGTAGTCATCGTTGACTAGCCGCCGCTAGCAAATAGTACACCTGGTCCAGTCCACACAAAGCAAGTCTCGGGTTAGTCTGGGTTGTCTTGCGTTAAAAAATGCCACTGGAGAATCTAGAGGAAGAGGGTTTGCCCAAGAACCCTGACCTGAGGATCGCGCAGCTCAAGTTTCTGCTCACGGACGGTCACCGACAGGATGCTAACGTGAAGACTGAGCTCATGGACGCTATCAAAGCTAACAGTGAGTTGGCCTGTTTTCACCACACTTCTCTTTACTCACTCAAACCCAACGCTGTCTGTGTGGGTGTGTTAGGTAAACTGTGGATGAACTGATAAATGCAAAGTTTATAGCTCGTGTTCATGAACCGCTTTGCAGAATATTAGCCGACTAGCTAACGCTATTTATTAGCAACCGTTAACCAGCTTTTAAACAAACTCGAGCTGCTTTCGTTATGTTGAAGATCAATTACTTCATAGGTTGTAAATGCAATTCACATTTTAAACTGGGTTTATATTTTGTGGAGAAATAATTGTTCCTTTTGGTGAAATACATGAAAATAACGTTATGCACAGTTTTTAGGAATTACAGCTACTGTTTAGTAATTTAAAGCTCCATGTCTGCGTAATTTACTTAACTGTAACAATTTTTTTTTTTAAGTTAACTTGGCTGTGTCGGCTATTTTGAACTGTACTGACTCCAAAAGCTTTAGATGAACATCTAATGATGATTACTCTTTGAAAGTTTTGTTAAAATCTGTACAGCTGTTCATGAGATAATTACTAATATTTAAACACAGGCACATGAACAATATCACCCGCCTTTCACTGACTGGTAAAAAAAATACCCAACACTCTGGGAGAGCAAAGATAGTTTTCTGTATTTGTTTCAATAATAATAATTAGTTTGTTTCTCTTCAGACATGGCACCATATTACGAGGGTCTGTGCAAAGAGCTGAAGTGGCAGCTGGACACTGAGCTGCTGAGTAAAATGAAGAAGGCCAACGAAGAGGAGCTGAAGCGCCTGGATGATCAGCTGGAGGATGCTGAGAAGAATCTGGGAGAAAGTGAGATACGAGACGTGATGATGGCTAAAGCTGAATATTTAATCCGGATTGGGGATAAGGTGAGGCATCAGCGTTAAAACACATGCACTGTTTGTGATTTCATAGTTCGAGCAATGTTTATTCTTGACGTCTTCCTTTAACCCATTTTTAGAGTGAGCAGATGTAGTCTTCATTTGAGTTATTTGTAGATAAATATGGACTGATTAACTTGTGTGATTATTTTATCTTTATGTGTAGGAAGGTGCACTAACAGCCTTCAGAAAAACTTATGACAAAACAGTGGCTCTGGGTCACAGGTTAGACATCGTCTTCTACCTGCTGAGGATCGGCCTCTTCTACATGGACAGTGACCTCATCACACGCAACTCTGAAAAAGCCAAGAGGTATTTTCTTCTACATCTTCGCTCTGAAAGCGAATTAAAAGTTTCTATAAACTTATTTTTGTACTGAACTATCTTTGCCTCCACAGCCTCATTGAGGAGGGGGGTGACTGGGACAGGAGGAACCGTCTGAAGGTTTACCAGGGTCTTTACTGCGTGGCCATCAGGGACTTCAAGCAGGCTGCCGAGCTCTTCCTCGACACAGTCTCTACGTTCACCTCCTATGAACTCATGGACTACAAAACCTTCGTCACTTACACCGTCTATGTCTGCATGATCGCCCTGAAAAGACCTGACCTCCGTGAAAAGGTAAGAGAAGAACACGCGAGGTGCTGACTTTAGAAAGACAGTATATGCTGAAGATATTTTTCTGCAGGTGATAAAGGGAGCAGAGATCTTGGAGGTGCTTCACAGCCTGCCTGCTGTCCGCCAGTATCTTTTCTCACTCTACGAGTGCCGTTACTCCGTCTTCTTCCAGTCGCTGGGTGCGTCTAATTGTCCCCGGGACTAAAATATCTACATTTGGATGTGATTCAACTTTGCATTTGTGTGCTTCACTGTAGGCTGGTGTTCTGTGTCATTTTAATATGAACTTTTGTGTTGCAGCCATGGTGGAGCAGGAGATGAAGAAAGACTGGCTGTTTGCTCCACACTACCGTCACTATGTGAGGGAGATGAGAATCCAGGCGTACAGCCAGCTGCTGGAGTCGTACCGCTCGCTCACACTGGGATACATGGCTGAGGCCTTCGGTGTCAGCACGGAGTTCATCGACCAGTGAGTTGATGCGTTTCTGTCACATGCAACCCTAGTTTAAGCTTTAAAATTATTCAGTACCAATAGGTAGGAGGGCAGAAAACAAACTTTTAAATTTGCTGGTGAAGATTCTCAGTCGTCCAGGACATGATAAAATCAAAAAAGGCTCTCACAGCTTCTCACAGCTTCCATTCATTCAGAATTGAAAAAGACTTCTGGACAGAAGTCGAAACGTTTTCTGCAACAAATAAAGTCCAGTTGGTCCTGTATTGAACGCCTTTTTTGAAACTTTTAAATTGTATATAAATTCTACAATACATAAATAGATCATAGTATTTGTATCTAGATTGGCATTATTAAAGGACATGACCCACCATGTTTTCAAATTGCATCGCCATTAATATTTAGTAGTTAATTAAATAATAAAACAGGAGCGTTTATTTATATTGTAGAGAAATAACGCTAAATGTGTTATTTCATGATTTATAGCAGATTTTAGCAGCAGCTCCGGGAAAATCTGCCCCTCTCCATATATGGGCATTGACGTCACTGAAGTATCCGCCTTGAATGCAGGCGGAGTTATAACAAGCATGCATCAACGTAGCTTCATTATTTCTGACCAGAGTAGTTACGAATACAACTAATAAAAACGATGTGTTGCCTAGTTCTAACCCTTTAACCGCAGCAGTGTTATATCTTATTAAAAAGTTCTAAAAAATAAATAAAAACATGGAGCGCTGGTCCTGAACCCACAACTGCACCAGGAAATATTTAGAGATCGCGCGTCCACGTAGGACACTAGTTTAATTTGCTCGCTCGCGACAAATTCATTAATTTCCTCATGAAGCTGCCGGCTCGGCTTTTTATTCTGTCCCCCTGACCTGTCAATCAATTCAGTGACAGGTCGGGGGTAGAGAATAAAAAGGCGAGCCGACAGCTTTAACCGCAGCGGTGTTATAAAAAGTTCTAAAAAATAAATAAAAACAGAGCGCTGGTCCTGAACCCACAACTGCACCAGGAAATATTTAGAACCTCGTGCATCCACGTAGGACACGAGTTTAACTCTCACTCTCATAAGCCTCCATCGCGAACTCACTCGTGCCTTCTGAGTGGAGCCTGTATTGACGTCACTCCGGACTTCGGCAATCTTCGGCGGGGTTTCCGGATGTTTCCGGGACTCCGTTGTTTTTTTACACTCGCCTGGCCCAAATGCAAAAATAAAAATAGACATCATATTCTACTACAGTAGTTGTCCAATATGGTGAATTGTTACTGTCACGGTGGGTGTTGTCCTTTAAATAATAAAGTTGGAGTAGGGTCCCAGAAAGAGCAGCACAACGGGTCACCTACATCTTGTTACTCTGGGATTTAATGGATTTTTAAAGTCCATTTTGAGGTAGAGTTCTGTGTTAAAGTAATGAACACATTAATGTCTTTTCTGCTGTAGAAAAGCTTTTCACTGGCCTAATTTTGAAGAAATTAGTTTGTCTGATGGGCCTTAAGAGCTACTGGCTGGTTCAAACAGCCACTAGGAAAATGGATTGTAAGAGTGGTTTATGTGACCTTCACACCATGCACCATTCAAGTCATGTTGAAGTGCCAAGAACAGCAATGAGAGGTAGCACTTATCAATAATATAACATAATAAATTTGATAGATTACAAGTTTAATCCAAAATTAGTTCAGATGATAGCGGTTGCACAAACTTTGAAATTTTAAAGATTTGAGTTTGAGTTGTTTTAATCAGCAAACCCCACTTTGGAAGTATGGCTGCTTGGACCGGCTCACCTGTCTGGGCCAATCTAAAATATTTCCACTTTCTTAAAACAACTCTTTAGTTTTACAGCAGTTAATGCAAACATCAAGTATTTAAACTTTTACACTACTATATATAGTTTTCATTATATATTCAGGTAGAAGTATTAGAGCTCTTGCCTGATTTGATCCCAGTTTGCAGAAGTGCTACAGCTAGCTGCGGTGCTCGCAAAAAGCCTGCAGAGTTTTGTAAATACAGACATGCAACCTGTCCAAGGTGTACCCTGCTGGAGGAAGACACCAGCTCCAAGTGACCCAGTAAGAAGATAGCTGGTATGAATTTTACATAAATAGTTGTATATTGAGAAACTGACTACCGGTACATTGCATAAGATTTTATTATGAGCCACCACAACATTTAGGAGATTAGGGTGTTAATAAGATGGCAGTCATCCACTTTCCTCACAACAGTTTTTAAATTGAGCTGTGTGCTCGTCAGTCCTCGGATATAGTTTATTCTGAGGGCACAGTGGTGCAGTTGCCTCAGCGAGGTCGTCAGTTCAACTCTGCCTGGGGTCATGCTCTCTCCATGCATGTGTGGCTTTTCTCTGTTTCCTCCCACAAACCAAAAACCTGCATGTTGGACTGATTGGTAACTAAATTGTCCCTAGGTGAGTGTTGTCTGTTTGTTCCTGTGATGGACTGGAGACATGTCCAGGGTGTCCCCCGCCTCACACAGTGATGGCTGGACATGGGCACCAGTGACCCGTACAAGGAAGTAAAGATAATGGATGTAT
Organism: Garcialebias charrua; assembly: GCA_038048925.1. Lineage (NCBI taxonomy): Eukaryota > Metazoa > Chordata > Actinopteri > Cyprinodontiformes > Rivulidae > Garcialebias > Garcialebias charrua. The sequence goes on from JBBPBX010053895.1 coordinate 14,333, forward strand.
GGATCATATTATGTGAAGCTCATATCCACTCTTATTTCCCAGCAGGAAGTTGTAGAAAGTTTGGCACAAACAACAGCGTCTGCCTAAATGGAAATAATTTGTCATGGTGTGAGGACTCTGTTCATCTAAAGGTTTTAGGAAACCATTGTTACCACTTTCTTATTCAAGCTGACTCAACCAAATCTTCCTTTACAGGGAACTGTCCCGATTCATCGCCGCCGGCCGCCTGCACTGTAAAATTGATAAAGTTAACGAGATTGTGGAAACCAACAGGTAACACTTACATATCTAAAAGCTTTTTCTAAAAGCCTCTGTCCACAAATAAAGTCCTAATTCTTATCTTGTTCTTTTCTACAGACCTGATAGTAAAAACTGGCAGTACCAGGAAACCATCAAAAAAGGCGACTTGCTGCTCAACAGAGTCCAGAAGTTGTCAAGAGTCATCAACATGTAACCTCAGCGGCCATCTTTACTACAGTGTGACTGGCATTTTCCCTTCTCGCTAGAAACCGTTTGACAAAGTGACTCTTCTATTGTGTATATAAATAAAACCTGTTTACCTAAATCTCCACTTTTTTTTTCTTTTTATAAAAGAGGCAGAGGCAGGATTTCATATAAATAGCAGTATAAATTATTTTATTTACACAAACTTGTTACAAAACAAATATACTATACAATCTTTTCTTTAAATATTAATTCTAACCTATGTTTTTGTTCATGAATTACATAGCAGCCAATACATAAGTCCAGCTGAAAATGATTCTGATAATGTATACAGAAAAAAAAAACATTTTTTACATAGTATGAATGAATGAATTTTTATTTTTTTTCTTCCCAGACTTTAGTTGTATTCTCCTTCTCCCTCACTTTCACATTCTAAGTCTACGCTGGAATAAAACGACGTTTCCATGAACAGGAAACGGAGGATCTCAGTTGAATTTAGAGGACAACGAAAACTTCCTACGTACAAATGTCAGTAAATCAAAGGGCTTAAACCACGCACTGTGGCTAACAGACCTACATCCTGTCCAAAGGAAAACTCAAGTGCTCAGGTTTGACCACATTTAGGGTTCTCACAGGCAGATACTGGAACCTAAATACTTTGAACATTCAAGTAAAAGGTAAAACAACCCAAAGAATACTGTCCTCAAACAGTCAGGGTGAGACAAACTCAGGCACTTTCTTAATTTTGACATTTCTTTTAAAAGCTGTTGGACTCGTCCTTTCAAAGCTGCAATTCAAATGACATGTTTGGCAATGGTGGTGCAAGCAGTGGGACTATTCAAAGTGTTCCTTCTGCGTCGACTGCCGAGTCCCCTCGGGCTTTAGAGAAGGGAGAAATAAAGTGTTTTAATTGTGAAATGTGTTTAAGGTCTGCACAGCGAATGACTCAAAAGTCCATAGAAACGGTTCAAAAGGCCATGACGTTTCTAAATTACCGGTACAGACTCGCATCGCGTTGCTTTTTCTGTGTCGATTCAGACAACATAAAATATCTTGTAAACGCACATGTGAGTCAGACCTTGTTGAGTGAATAAAGGTTCCCTCTCTCATACAGACATGCTACAGTGGCAACACTTCTCCCCTCCACCTTAAAGGATGAGTCCTCCATTCACGAGATGCTTCGGCTCCTACATGTATTGCATTGTATAAACTTGGCAGTGAACCACTTCAAATAGTCCTGTTCCTTGAAGTTTCCTTCTTTTTTTTGTTTTGTTTGTTGTAAATAAATAATTTTCAAAATTGTACCAAAAAATTTCGGCGCGGATGAAAAAGGCCTGTGCAAAAATACATACTTTACTATGTACAATTTGTTAACAAAATATGTATCCTCAAACAGGGAGAAGTTCAATACTTGTTTGATACGTAGGCTACGAGAACAAACGGTGAATTAAAGATTCTTCCCTTAAAAAAGTTTACTCCAACACTATTTGACATCAGTAAGGGGCTTTCCATAAATCGACAAGTGTTGCCCAAAAGTTTAGAAACATCCCGTGAAGCCATCGCCATAAAGCTCACCCAGACTCACTCATAAAGCAAACTCCTGAATATGTTTAAGACTCCATTAAAGAATATAGATCCTGGCTACTCAACACGTGTTGCGCCGACATTTGGGTAGTGGTTACACGCAAGGACAATCAAACTCCACAGAGGACATGCAAGTTTGTTCCAGTCAAGACGTACCATACCTGATTTCGTATTGGGGGAGTGTGGTGGGTGGGGGGGAAACGATACAGCGTGCAAAGACTTTCCTCGTGAAGCACCATCTCTGCTCGATGAGTGACACGCCCTGCCCTAACATAAAAAACGTAGTTGGCAAACATGTGGCAGCTTTGGGAGCAGTGCCTGCAGAGAAAGGTATTTAGTGCTGTTCACTGTTTGGGGGAGGGGTTTATTTGTGGCTCTCGTTTCTGCACAATCAAGACTCAAGACAACCTAACAGGTGTCCCTTCAGGACCAGACCACCTCTCTGACCAAAAAATTCAATGGATGGGGCACAGCAGGCGTCCTTTTCACATTTTTAAAAGCACAGCCACCCTCGACTACAAACGCCCTTCGTAGTACAGTGTAAAAAGATCATAAGAAATCATAAAAAGGTAACACTTGCATAATTATTCTGGATACTCGAACCAGATGATCCCAACGAGCTCGTCTTGTGTGTTTAACCCGCAGGTGCGGGACGTGATCAAAGACTGACGAGGAGCGAAGTGACAAGGTGATTATGTTGTTTAAGGTGTTGCTGTTCTCAGTTTTGTTCCTCCTCCGGCTCTCCTCACAAGGCTTCTGAGATCAGGTGATGGGGGTGTGGCTAAATTATGAACTCCAGCAGAAACTGACATGAGGGAGAGAGAAAAACTTGGACACACACTCGTACACAGAAGTGATCGTTTTGTTGTCTCGCGAGTTGCTCTGAATCATGACGGCTTGTTGCGCCAGCCCTTAACCTGAACCCCAGGACGAGACCTGCGGCTGTTTTAACCGTTTCACCTCCAACCACAAGGGAAGACCTCTCAGAAAACTGGGATAAATGGCAGGGATCATTGGCTTGATCATTCTACCCCACCGAGACTTCAATCTGTGCCTCTACACACAAATCGCACACATAAACACACAGACACATGGCTTTGGGAGAAATTGCAAGGACCACATCTACGTCACTGGGCTGTCCAGATCATCTCCACCCTGAGGATTGTGGGAAGCTGAGAGTAATGTGTGTTCAATTACAGAAGGCCTCGTGCAGTCCAGAACAGCTTGCAGTCTGCTCCGGACTTTTCTCTGTCCGCCTGCCCATTTCAAACGCAGAGGCGGGAAGTTGCTGTCAGGGACGAGCTTTTGGCTGCGAGAAGAAGAAGAAGAAAAAACAACAATCTGTTAAAATCGTTTATGAATAAAATGCATAAATCATAATTTCTGTAAAAAAAAAAAAATCTTGGCAACTGTATCACTTCATTCATGTAAACTTCAGGGAAAATTCACACGATTTACCAGACAAAATCACTTATATATATTATATTTTTTTTAAATACAGCGGTCCCTCGCTACTTTGCAATTTGTTTATCGCAGACTCACTATCGCGGAAGACTGGACATGACGCACAATTGGCTGATTGATGGATGAGCTGCACGATTGGCATGAATTTTTTATTTAAAATAAACTTTAAAATTATTTAGCACCTGCTGCACCGTTGTGCAGCCCATACTGCAGGATAAACTTCCTCCTGCAGCTGATCAGCTGTTCTCCGTGCAGAGCGGATAAGTGGGCGTGGCCAAGAGCGCTTGCAGGTGGCAAAGAGCAGAGGAGACAGGAAGCTGAAATCATGACATTCTGTGCTCTTGGAGCAGTTACAGTTTAGAAACATTTTGAATATTGCAAGAGTGAGAAGGGTTTAAAATGCCTTCCTACTTCATGGTTTTCACTTATCGCGGGGCTTCAGGGGATGGATCCCATGGCTAAACGAGGGACTACTGTAAACGTGTTTTAACATTTACAGTTAAAACCATAAAACTAGAATTGCTAACATGATTATATTTTTAAATTCTTGTGAAATAAAATCTGATGTTTAAAAATGTGTATGTAATCCGTCTCGCACTTCATATTTGTACATCTGTATGTCTGAAAACAACAACTCTAAACTCCATTTTTAGGCGTTACAACAGGGTATATACTGAAATTCTTGAGTTAAATTTAACACCTTTTAATACCATCTCAATATTTTTTAATACCATCATGACACTGAGCTGCAACTGTAGCGGCAACCTCTTGTACTGCAGTTCAGAGCAACTAATTGTAAAGTGATAGATTACTGTCATTTTCTTCCTAAACTTTGGTAGTAAATGTAGTTTTATAACAATTACTGGACACATCAAGTTGCTTCTTGCCTCAATAAAAGCACTGACCTATTTGTTATTTAAATCTAACCCAAGACAATAAGTTATTTAATTGTTCCCACACAGCATATCTCTAATGGCAAATGAAAAACTGTAAACTTTAAAAGAGAACAGTTTAATTAAAAGGATTCAACACTGAACATATGCACAATTCAAAAAGAGAGGGAGAAAAATAATAACTACTGTATTTTTCAGCCTGTATGTCACAGTTTTCTTGCATAATTTACATGCCCTGCAACTTATAAGCCAAAGTGACATATTTATAGATTTTTTCCCATATTTATAAACAATTTTTAGACTGAGATATGACCGTTTCTATTCATTCTGACTGAAAAAAAAAACAGCAGTACTTGATGGTCCCAGAGTACCGTATTCGTCTGTGCATTATACGCTCCCGTGTATAATACGCTTTGACCAATTATTGCCAATAAACCAGAAAAAACCGTACATAATACGCTTCGGTGTTTAATACGCATCTATTATGCGTCACCGCGACGCGTCAGCGCCTCGTTTGCCCTGCTTAAAATGGCGGCCACAGAAGCGAGCGAGCACCAAAGCACTTCACAAGAAAACACGGTAAAAACAATTATTTCTTTGCGAGAAAAAAATATATTTCTTAGCTGACTTTATAGCACACGGGCTCCTGAGCTTAACCAAATGTGAAATCAGCTGGTCTGAGCTGGATTTAAAAAAGTAGTTTGCCGATTCTCATGCAGGCAGGTGGGACGCTTTATTTCTTTAAATTTAGCTAAATAAACGCTTAAAAAATATATTTCTTAGCTGACTTTATAGCACAAGGGTTCCTGAGCTTAACCAAATGTGAAATCAGCTGGATTTAAAAATCCGCGGTGTGGTTTATGAGTTACGGTATCTTGCTAACAAAAACAGCGAACCTCACAGCTAAATGCAGCTACATCCAGAGCAGGGGGCGGGCAGCGACAGAGTCAGTCCGACCAGAGGAGGCTTTTTTCGGACACATGAGCTAGAAACGGTCTGGAAGTGGCCCTCCTCTTCCTCTTCGCTCTCTGAGTCCTCTGCTGCTGCCCATAGCGCCCATAGCGGCCGAAACTGGTACTGCACCATTTTTGCCCAAAATGAAAAACGGCGAATCAGAGCGAAAAATGGGTCTAAAAATATGGGAAAAAATCCATAGATAATACGCTTCGGTGTTTAATACGCAGGACATTCAAATGAGCAAAAAAACTGCGTATTATATACCGACGAATACGGTAGTAACAGGTGTATGGCATGAGGTTGGCTGTTGTATCATGTAATAGGAAAACGTGGCTATAATGACAAATTCAAAAAAGTTCAAGACAAAAACAACTTGGACTTTTTTTTATTATACTATACTAAATTGTAAATTTGTTTATAAATCTTATTTCAAACTACACACGTATGAAAATGTTTTGTGTGCATGTCTTTTGAGTTTTCACAACTACCTTTAGGAGATTAGATACTTTGGCAACTTTTGAAATTAGAGCGAATTAAAGAAGAGCAAAGGTGAATACTGTATGTTGTTGGTTTGATGATTTTAGTTGGTTTACATTTACTCTCTGGCTCACAGGCTGGTAGATAAGAACACAAAAAATGCACATTTAGCAAACATGCCAAGTTAAGCAAACATTAGCATTAATGAAACTAGTTTTCATCTTTATAAAGCAGAAAAAAACCAACCTGATGTAAATGGGAGTTGTTGGGTAGAGCTGGCGTCCCTGGAAGGCTTCTCCCATGCTTCCCATGAATGTTGTTGATTGCAGGTGACTTGGCCACTTTGGGTCTACCTGGTCCAGTTCCACCTGCTCCTCCTCCGAGCCCAACACCCCCACCTACACTGTTAATGCCACTGGAAGCGGAGGAGCTTTTGCGCTTCTTGCCCTCCAGGCGTCCATCTGAGGAGTGGTGGCTAAAGCTGGCGTGGTGGTCCGACGAGGACTGGTGGTGAACAAAAGGCCCCAGAGAAAGAGTCGAGTCACTGCTGTTCATTACCACGCTCATGCGCTTTATGGACTCTGCAGGACTGCCCGAGGGTGGACCTCGTGCCGGTGGACCAGAGGAGCCACCTGCTGAACCCCCAGGAGGCTCTCCCTTGAGACTGAGCGAGTTGGTCCGCACGCTGGGGCCACAGTTAAGCCCCACGCTGTGAACACCACTGTGAGAGAAGGATAATGAAGACGACAGTCCTAATGAGCTGTGGTGGTAGGTGCTCCCTGAGCTGCCAACATTTGCACAGTTCTTCTTGAACGACGAGGAGGAGGAATTGGCATTAGAAACGGAGGATTCAGACGAGGCATGAGATGAAGAAAGGATAGAGCTGTTCTTCCTCTTTTTACCCGAGCTAAAGCTAGCAGTGCTACTGTTTGCTCCAGTGCTTCCTCCACTGGCAGAGTTTGGGGTGACGGGGGTGGAGGAGCCAGAGGACGTCTCTTTGGGCCTGAAGGATGAGGAGGACTTGGCGGTGCTGCTGCTAGAGGAACGAGACTTAAGCGTCCGGCCTGAAGAAAGGGAAGGAACCGAAGAAGATGAGGACAAGTGAGCTGAAGGCATCTGCGGCGACGAAGACACTTGTCGGGCCTGCGTGGTACCATAGGCCGGGTGCTCAGCCCCGCCCTGTAGGGAGCTGTGAGCATTTAAGGTGGTCCCATAGGAGAGTGCTGACTTGCCCTCATAAGGAGTTTGGGGCAAGGTGGCAGGGGGGCCCAGGAAGCCTGAAGAGGGGGTGCTACCATGGGAGTTTGTGCTTGTCCTATGGGTTGGTGCAACAGAAAAGGAATTATCTGAGGCCAAGGGAATTTTCCTGCAAGCAGAAAAATGCAGTTTTTAAAGCAAATTCAACAGTGGTCACTTCATCAACAAGACAGGCTGCCCTATACCGTATTTTTCGGATTATAGGTCGCACCTTTTTATGTTTTTTTCAAGGCCTGCGACCTATAATCCGGTGCGACCTATTTATGGATTTTTTCCCATATTTTTAGACCAATTTTTGACTCAGTTATGAGCCTTTTCAGTTTGGCAGAAAATGGTGCAGTACCACTTTCGGCCGCTAGGGGCGCAATGCAGTACCACTTCCAGAGGAGTACACTGACCCAAGAAGAAGAAGACCGTTTCCAGCTCATGTGTCCGAAAAAAAGCTCCTCTGCTCGGACTGACTGTCGGCCTCCTGGTCTGGATGTAGCTTCTGTTAGCTGTGTTTGTTTGCTGTTTGTTAGCAAGATAAGTCAAGAACCACTCAGCGGATTTTTCTGAAACTTACAGAATGGAATGGAATCACAGTGTGGACGTTTACAAGTGAGTAGCTTTATTAGATGTTTGAGATAAAAAAAATAAAATAAAAATCTTTTATTAGCATAGCTTGTTAGCTTGTGGATGTATATCTGTTTACGGTATGTTATAAATAGCTTCGAAACCAATCGGTGTATATTTTTTCTGCTTACAGAGTGTAATTATAGGAGCTTTAATGTACGTTACTATGGTCTCGATAAAACGTTTGACATAAAATTTGATTTTTTATTCGTGTCAGAAGCGGACTCGTCTCGTGTTAGCGTTCGTTTTTTTTTATGTGTACTTCTGTTTACGTTATAAATAGCTTCAAAACCTCTCGGTGTATATTTTTTCTGCTTACAGAGTGTAATTATAGGAGCTTTAATGTACGTTACTATGGTCTCGATAAAACCATTTTACATAAAATTTGATTTTTTTATTCGTGTAAAAAGCGGACTCGTCTCGTGTTAGCATTCGTTTTTTATCTGTGTACTTCTGTTTACGTTATAAATAGCTTCAAAACCACTCGGTGTATATTTTTTCTGCTTACAGAGTGTAATTATAGGAGCTTTAATGTACGATACTATGGTCTCGATAAAACATTTGACATAAAATTCGATTTTTTTTATTCATGTCAGAAGCGGACTCGTCTCGTGTTAGCATTCATTTTTTATCTGTGTACTTCTGTTTATGTTATAGCTTCAAAACCACTTGGTGTATATTTTTTCCTGCTTACAGAGTGCAATTATAAGAGCTTTAATGTACGTTACTATGGTCTCGATAAAACATTTGACATAAAATTTGATTTTTTTATTCGTGTTTTCAGAGACGGAATCGTCTCGTGTTTAGCTTCTGTTAGCTTCTGGCAGACATTAGCAGCAGAGCTAAACACTCGGTCCATATTGCCGGGTTGACTCAGCGGTCACGCGGCGCGTCAGCGGTGGATGACGCGTTACGTCGGCGGTGACGTAGGTGCGACCTATAATCCGGTGCGACCTATTTATGGATTTTTCCAATTTTTTGGCAATAATTGGACACGCGACCTATATTCCGGTGCGATCTATAATCCGAAAAATGCGGTACTCGTCTCATAAGACCTATACAATAACTTATAATTAATGGTCTTGTTGTATCTTCGGTGTAACCCAGAGGAAACGGACAGACATACTTCCACATCTGAGCGTTCACGTGCTTCTCCATCATTGTGGTTAGGGCACATCGTACTCTGTTCCACCGCCTGTCAAAGGAGTAAAAGCCTCTCCCGAACAGTCGACTTCCAAAGGTACAGTACTGGGAAGAGACAAAATACTTGAATCAGAAAAACAACAACAATCTGGCAGAGCGATTAAAGAGCTGTGGACAACGTAAGACACGTACAGCTGCCGGTCGTGGGTGATAACCTGAATATAGACAGTCCAGTTTCTCTGCATTATCGTCCCGCTCTTCATTCTCTCCCTCATCACTGGAGGGTCTGGACACACCCTCGGGTGTAGTTTGGGGATGGTGCGGCAACTCGTGGGCAGCTGCAGGATCTCCAGGAGAACCTCCTGCATGGCTGACGTTTGCTCTGATGGACATAGTTTGGAGGATAACCGAAGCACGTTAACTGATTCACAGAACCACAGAAATTTAAATTAATGGAGAAAAAAAAACGAGTTGGGACAAAGTACGTAGAATCAGGTGGAACAAAAGGAAATGACTG
>JBBPBX010053896.1:4886-23683 GCA_038048925.1 Garcialebias charrua
CAACTTGTCCACATTTTCTGCTAAAAGCACAGATCTAGTTGCAGTGAATATCTCCAGTTGTGGACAAAATCATTGCAATAACAACAGTAACAGCAGCAGTGTGGCTGTATTTGTCCTCATTACTCACAACTTCTTCTTGGACTTGCTCCCACCTGTCCCTGGAAAAGTTCAGAGTTCAGTCATCACAGACTTCTTCGCTACAGGTGATCTGGCAAATTTCCCTGAAGAGGAAGAAGTCAGCTGCTATCTCTGTCCCAGACTGGAAATAAAACACAAAGAGGTAAAAAAAAAAGGTAATAAGATTATAATTTTAAATTAAAAAGATTAATTAGATAATAATAATAGAACAATACCTCTTCTTGAACGGTTGAGGTGCTTGAATCTCTCGGTCATCATCATCATCATCAGGGCTTTAATCTGGTCCAGGGCTTGTTGACAATATAAGTTTTAGTTTTTTCATAAAGTGCTGAACTTTTTGGCTGAAGTGTTGACATGATGGATGTCTTAGCGATGCTCAAGAACTTTAAAGCCTGCGCATCAACAACATTCAGACGTATTTTTGTAGATCCAGAGCTTTAAAAACTCCTACAGTTTGTGTTATTGATCTGGATCTTACCTCTTTGTGTTTTATTTCCAGTCTGGGACAGATCAGAATCACCTGATAAAGGTTGTTTTAATGCAGCTACTGTTCTGAGTTTGCAACAAGCTGCTTTTCTTGCTTGTAGAAAATGTTCACGTTTGGATGACATCGTTTCAAGTCTGTTAACAAGTTAGACGAGTTGTCTGCTGCAGAAGCAATCTCCTTGAAACAACATCCACACACAGCTTTGGATTTCCGCTCGTCTTTGAACAAGGAAGCCATAATGCTAACAAACAGGAGACCGCAACGAGAAGCTAGGCTGCTAATGCTACGCGTGCTGTAAGATAATAGCGCCGTGCTGAAACTCTCCTAGGAATTTTAGTTCTGTGGCGCATAAATTCTCCCGTTAATAACATTTAATAAGTGAAAAAATAACCGAAACGGTATGCAGGTGGACCAAACCGAACGTGCCGTACCGAAACGGTTCGGTACACCCACGTGTACCGTTACATCCCTAGCAGTAGGACAAACGTTTTCCAGCACGCCATGGTGATTATAGGATGAAGAGGACAGAGTGTGGTGGAGGAGGATGACTCGCTGTGATGAACCCTGAAAAGGGAAAAGCCGAAAGAAGAAGAAGAAGAAGATTTGCCACAGGAGTTGAGAAATTCCAGAAGTTTGTTAAACCCAGTTCTGGTGGTTTTGCAGTGATGATAGGATACATCCATGCAGCCTACGTGAATTATAATTCTGTGGACAGAGGGTGGGAGTGTGTGCAGGCTGGGGAGTTTTACAAGAATGATGAGGACTGTGGCATTTTGTTCCCTGCGCAGAAGTGAGGAGTCATTATCTTACCTGTTCGAGGTACCCAATCAGAATGTTTGAGTGTGGTCGGATGAAAAATTGTGTTAAGAGATTCTGATGGTGGACAATGGACCTTACCAAGCTCCGCCCACAGGGCCGCGTTTCATTGGCTAATGCCCATAACACGTCACAGCGCAGCTTCCACGTGCGTGCCGGTCTCACAAAACAAACGCTACGGTAGCGTTTGTGAGACCGGCACCACATGCTACTTACATTGCTAGCTAGCATACGTGCAGAATTTTTCTGCGTCAGGGCTGGAAAAATGCTCCTCCACCGTCAGTGGGGTATCTGTACAGGAGATGTCAGGTACCCTGACCGTATTTGTGGAAGTAAAATTCACCGTTTCCCTATATGTGAAACTGAATGCCTTGCTTGGATCAAAGCTTGTGCACGACCACAAAACTGAACAATTATTTCTTTCACCAGCAGAGAAGGGTTGACCTGCTTTTGAAACCTGCTAGTTAACAACACGCGGTCACGATGAGAGAAAGCCACAGTTCACTGAACGTCCTGGAAGTTGGGAAGAAACAGCTCTGCTAACTCCACATGAGCTAGCTAACACAACGAGCTCTACTGTCGATTTCACCTAAAACTGCACAAAATCGTGACACGAAGGCTGGATTTTAACTAACACACCGAACGGCTGAGCTCGTTAGCCCTCAAAAAAGTCGCTGTCGGCGTGTTTAGCAGCTAAAGTCCTTGCCCCCTTCCTCTTCACCCTCTACACCGCTGACTTTCAGTACAGCTCTGCCAGCTGTCACCTGCAGAAGTTCTCAGATGACTCTGCTATCGTCGGTCTCATCAAAGATGGAGATGATGGGGAGTACAGAGAACTGACTAAGAACTTTGTGGAGTGGTGCCAGAGGAACTGTCTGCAGATCAACACCGGAAAAACAAAAGAACTTGTGGTGGACTTTCGCAGGTCCAAACGGTCTCCTGCTGTGCCAGTGAACATTCAGGGAATGGACATTGAGATCGTGAGGTCCTACAAGTACCTGGGTGTTCATCTTAACAACAAGCTGGACTGGACTGACCACACTGCTGCCCTCTATAAGAAAGGACTGAGCAGACTGCATCTACTGAGGAGACTCAGGTCCTTCGGTGTGCAGGGGACTCTTCTCAGGACCTTCTTTGATGCTGTGGTGGCATCAGCCATCTTCTATGGAGTGGTCTGTTGGGGTAGCAGCATCTCTACTGCTGACAGGAAGAGACTGAACAAGATCCTCAAGAAATCCAGCTCTGTCCTTGGGTGTCATGTTGACCCAGTGGAGGTGGTGGCTGACAGGAGAATGAGGACCAAGCTTCAGCGCATGCTGGTGTTCCCGTCCCACCCCATGCATGACACTCTGACAGCCCTGAGCAGCTCCTTTAGTGCCAGGCTGCGGCACCCTAAGTGCGTGAAGGAAAGATACCGTAGGTCTTTCCTTCCGGCCGCCATCAGACTGTACAACACGCGCTGCTCTTAGTAGCTCTTAGTAGCTATATTTTGTTTTATACTGTTTCAGTGTTTTTTTGTACTAATTTGTATTATTTATGTATATAGAGATTTTTTAACATTTTTCTGAACTGGTCCCTGTCCTCTATGCTGCTGTGACAATGTAAATTTCCCCACTGTGGGATTAATAAAGGCATCTTATCTTATCTTATCTTAAAGCAGCAACGGCTAACCAACCACTTAAGGAATGAATGGAGATTACAGTTAGCATTAGCTTTGCGACCAAGGCACACTCAAAGTTTGCCAACAACAGAAATCACTGATTTCAAAAGTAACCCTCAAAACCATGAATGCCTGACTTACCCAGCCTTGCAGGACAATAGGCATCAGTGATCCTGTCCACAGCTGTATTAATGCTGAGCGTGTGAGGAGCTGATGTTTTCCTCATCAGACAGTAGCATTAGCTGTGACGCGCACGCTGTTGGAGGCATCGCGTGGCTCAAACAACTTGATAACGTCCAAAAAAAAAAACATGAACTTGTTGGTTCCCCTGTCCATTGTCATGGCTGATATTTTGTTGGAATCTGGCAGAAATGATACACTATTCGACTCAGAAATACCCTGCAGGGTCAGTCGACGCCATGTTTCCATTGAAACTAATGCTGCGCTTGGGAGACATGCAGACCGGTCGGAGCTTAGGGGGCGTTTCTGGGCGGAGCTTGGTAAGGTCCATTGGGGCAGTGTGGAGGTAGGGGGGAGATCTGAAGATGATTTCTGCAACAATGATAACGACAGTGGAAAAAGACAGGTGAGCCATTTCACTAGTGACACAGTGAGGGACAGGAAATTCGAAGGGGGGAATATTTTGAAGAAAAAGTGAAGTTTGCTGTGGACTTTGGGCGTCCCCAGCCAGGAGGGAGAAGTCTTGCAGACTGAAAGTGTCAAATCAGTTTTTCAGCTGGATGCTATGATGCACTGAATGATGGGAGTGTTTGTCTCTCCATTTGTGGTGTGCCCTGTAAATTATTTTTTACAGTGTACTGCTGAATGAAGAGATGAGATTCACATAAGAAATATGTTTTTTTAGTTTTTGTATTAAACACATGAACATTAGAACACAAAATTAAACAGTTGAAATAAAATAATTAATTTACCCTTGCTTTAATTTCAATTTAGTCCATACCTGCAAACTAGTCGCTTTTCACCGAAATTCGCCGATTTCAAACTAAAATATGTCATTTACGTGAGTTGTGTAAATACGAAGAGTTTTTGTTTTCGGGAGGTGGGGGGTGGGGGTGTGTGTCAGTGGCATGTTGGATGGCATTTCTCTTTAGTGTTGTGTACTTTTCCATTAATTTTACTCCCATTGTTGTTGTTAAGCACTTTGATAACATTTTCTGTTTTAAATGCGCTCTACAAGTAAAGTTGACTAGACTTTAAGAAACAGTGTTCCTCCTCGTTCACTTGGCTCAGCAGGCGCTCATCTCATTTGAAGTTTTTGTCGACAGGGCAGAGGGAGGAGGACAGAGACACCTCTGTGTTGTGCACTAGCTTACAACTATGATAGTGACTTCAGCTGTTGACCGGTGCGGGGGATCTTAGGAGAAACGGAGTATGTAGCATCTAAGCTAGCATGTCTGCATTGTGCATGGCAATATTTTACCCCAAGATTTGAAAAGTCCACCTGTTATAGAGTTATAGAGAATACCTTGAAGGAGAAAGAACCCAGGTAACACACTTTTTCTGTAAAGTAAAATTGTGGAAATCGGTGATGGGGAAGGAACAGTGGAAAGGAAAACAATGGGAGAATGAGATGGATGTTTTTCCAAGTGGATTGTGAATGATAGGTCGAGAAAAGTTATGAAGTGTAGAAACTGGCACCAATAAAGGAAGGAACTTGTCAATTCTTTTGTTTTAATAATTAAATGCAGGCTGACAAAACGGACTAAAAACGTTTGTTTTGTGTCATTGCTTGGCACAATGTACCGTATTCGTTGGTCTTTAATACGCTCCTGTGTATAATACGCTTTGACCAATTATTGCCAATAAACCAGAAAAAAACGTACATAATACGCATCAGTGTATAATACGCATCTATCTACGCATCAGCCACAGAAGCGTCAGCACGGAAGGAATTTACAAGATAACACGGTAAAAACTATTATTTCTTTGCTGAGAAAAAATATATTTCTTAGCTGACGGTATAGCACAAGGGTTCCCGAGCTTAACCGTTCCTTAAAGACCGTGTAAAGTGAAATTAAATTTGTGTTTTTAGTTTGTCACATGGCATAAATATGTGTTATTAATCACCCATATAAATCTGACTGATTAAAAACATTGTTTTCCTTATAAAATTAAGTGTCAAAAATCATGAAAAAACATGATTTTGCCTTGCCCTGGAACGCTAGGGGCGTGTCAGTGCGTGGGCGTGGTTTCAGCGCAGTACTGCGCCGTGTCCAGCCCCCTTCAGAGCTGAGCTGTGTGGGGAGGCATACGGGGGAAGCAGAGATCCACCTGCTCCGTTTTTATCTGAGTTCTGGCTTCCAGCAGCTCCTTTTTCCAAGAGTTACGCTGTTTTTAGTGCACTAACAACTCTGGTTATGTTTTTAAAGTTGAGGACACATAACTCCGCTGTTATAATCAGCGCTATTTTAGAAGATGAGCGGACTCGCGGTCCGACCCGGTCACATCGCATGCGGGGTCTGATCGCCTCTCACACACACACACGCGCGCGCGCGACCCGGTCACATCGCATGCGGGGTCTGATCGCCTCTCACACACACACACACACCGCGCGCGCGCGACCCGGTCACATCGCATGCGGGGTCTGATCGCCTCTCACACACGCGCGCGCGCGACCCGGTCACATCGCATGCGGGGTCTGATCGCCTCACACACACGCGCGCGCGCGGGGGGGGAGGGGGCGGAGGTGCGGAGGTGCAGGTGGCATGTGGTCGCTCCAGCAGCACGCCAGTACTGGAGGGAGACGGTCGGTAGCGAGTGAACGGCTCCACCGAAGAACGCATTTATACGGCTGGAGCTGCAGGGGGTGGGGCTTGTGACCGCGTGACGAAACGCGGTCACATTTAAACCACGCCTAAAAAATCCTGAAAGAGAAATGTGTTTATACACAGTTTGATCTATAACTCCAAAATTAATTGAGCTACAATTTTGAGACTTTTTACTCATTTACAAGATTACAATTACGACATTTATAATGTTTATTGAAGAAAATGTTGAAATTCACTTTACACGGTCTTTAATCGATTCACGAAATGATCAAATCTGCTGAATTTAAATTGTTTCGGTTTGACGTCTTCCAAACAGCCTCGGGGGCACTACGAAAATAAATTATAAATAAATCAAATTTTATCTCAAATGTCTTCTACAGGTCAACAGTCTGTAAATTGAAGCCATATAATTACACTCTGTAAGCAGAAAAATATCCACTGAGTGGTTTCTGAGCTGTTTATCTAAACCACATATGTCAAGGTGGCGGCCCGCGGGCCAGATCCGGCCCGCAAGACAATTATTTATGGCCCCCTGGATGATATTTAATAACTATTAGAGCCGGCCCGCAAGCCACAGAACACCGGCAGCCGGCTCTCAGCTGTTAACAAGGTGAAATGTCCGCTGCTAAGCTTCATTCTAACTCCGGCTGAAGTGGTGGAGGTGCTCAGCTTCATTCTAACTCCGGCAGAAGTGGTGGAGGTGGGGGGTGGGAGAAGTGACGATATTCCAATGCGCAGCAACACTTTCCTCACCCCTCCCCATCTTGTTTTCTCACAGACATAGTCTCGCGAGTTTTGGGTGCAGTGACTGACGAGACTTTAAGACAGCAGTGGAGCTATCGGTGCGAAGTAAACATGGATGCTGCAGAACTAGCAAACAAGCAAACGAAAACTTATTATTTTCACACAGAGTGGGAGGAGGAGTATTTTTTTGTTTATTCTAATTCGAAGTCTATTTGCCTCATCTGTAATTCGAGCGTTGCCTTGCCCAAAAAGTGTAACTTGGAGCGGCATTTCAAGACGATGCACAAACTGTTTGAGACAGATTTCCCTCCTAAAAGTTGTTTATGGACTCAGAACATGCGGGAGCTAAAACACAAGTTTGCAGCACATCAATCGATCTTCACTCAGCCCAGCACAAAAGGTAAGGTTGCTACGATCGCCTCCTACCGTGTTAGCTGCATCCTGGCTCAACATAAGAAGTCTTTCAGTGATGGAGAAGTTATGAAAGAAGCGTTTATTATTCTGCATTATTCACCTGGATTATTGATCATAAATCAGGATGTTATTCTGTGTTATTTACCTGGATTATTGAGCATAAATCAGGATGTTATTCTGTTATTCACCTGGATTATTGAGCATAATTCAGGATGTTATTCTGTGTTATTTACCTGGATTATTGATCATGCATCAGGATGTTATTCTGTTATTTACCTGGATTATTGAGCATAAATCAGGATGTTATTCTGTTATTCACCTGGATTATTGAGCATAAATCAGGATGTTATTCTGTGTTATTTACCTGGATTATTGAGCATGCATCAGGGTGTTTTTCTGTTATTCACCTGGATTATTGAGCATAATTCAGGATGTTATTCTGTGTTATTTACCTGGATTATTGAGCATGCATCAGGGTGTTATTCTGTTATTCACCTGGATTATTGAGCATAATTCAGGATGTTATTCTGTGTTATTTACCTGGATTATTGATCATGCATCAGGATGTTATTCTGTTATTTACCTGGATTATTGAGCATAAATCAGGATGTTATTCTGTTATTCACCTGGATTATTGAGCATAAATCAGGATGTTATTCTGTGTTATTTACCTGGATTATTGAGCATGCATCAGGGTGTTTTTCTGTTATTCACCTGGATTATTGAGCATAATTCAGGATGTTATTCTGTGTTATTTACCTGGATTATTGAGCATGCATCAGGAGTGTTATTCTGTTATTCACCTGGATTATTGAGCATAATTCAGGATGTTATTCTGTGTTATTTACCTGGATTATTGATCATGCATCAGGATGTTATTCTGTTATTTACCTGGATTATTGAGCATAAATCAGGATGTTATTCTGTTATTCACCTGGATTATTGAGCATAAATCAGGATGTTATTCTGTGTTATTTACCTGGATTATTGAGCATGCATCAGAGTGTTATTCTGTTATTCACCTGGATTATTGAGCATAAATCAGGATGTTATTCTGTGTTATTCACCTGGATTATTGAGCATAAATCAGGATGGTATTCTGCATTATTCACATGAGTTATTGATCATAAGTGTTTATTGAGGCTTTATTTAATATTTTATTTAATTCATTTATTCATTCATTTAAAAGAGACAAAATAAAACAAATTCATTAAAAAAAACATTGAATGAAAAGAGTGCAGAAAGAAGAAAAAAAACTTCTATCACCTCCTTATAATAAACATTGAACCAGTCCGACCCTTGGCTTGTAGCAAATTTTTTTTTTTGGCCCTCGGTGTATTTGACTTTGACACCCCTGATCTAAACAGTAGGTATCTGTTTACGGTAGCTAACAGCTAACATGCTAAAAGCATTTTTTTTATCTCTAAATATCTTCTGCAGCTAACAGGTTGTAAATGACCACCAAATAATTACACTCTGTAAGTTTCAAGAAAATCCGCGGTGTGGTTTATGAGTTATCTTGCTAAAATAACCGCTAACAACAACATAGCTAAATGGTAGCTACCTCCAGAGCAGGGAGCTGGGCAGCGACATTCAGTCCGAGCAGAGGAGGCTTTTTTTGGACACATGACGGTCGGTGGACTCTCTGGAAGTGTCCGCTAGCGGACAAAAGTGGTACTGCACCATTTTTAGGCCAAAATGAAAAACGGCGAATCAGAGTCAAAAATGGGTTTAAAAATTTGGGGGAAAAAATCCATAGATAATACGCTTCGGTGTATAATACGCAGGACATTAAAATGAGAAAAAAACTGCGTATTATATACCGACGAATACAGTAATTTAGTGTTGTGAGGGCTGCATGATGCCAGATAGTTTTCTGTTATGATCAGGTCTATTGCTAAATCATATAACAGTAACCACCCCACCACCACCACTGAAATTCACTGTTGGTGTTTATTAAAATGTCACCTTTTCACTGGGTAAAGTTAATATTCTTATTTTTAAACTACAAACCAGATTCCCAAAAAGTTGGGACACTAAACAAATTGTGAATAAAAACTAAATGCAATGATGTGGAGGTGCCAACATCTAATATTTTATTCAGAATAGAACACAAATCACAGATCAAAAGTTTAAACTGAGAGAATGTATCATTTTAAGGGAAAAATATGTTGTTTCAAATTCATGGTGTCAACAAATCCCCAAAAAAGTCAATTTTTACCACTGTGTGGCATCCCCCCTTCTTCTTACAACACTCAACAGATGTCTGGGGACAGAGGAGACCAGTTTCTCAAGTTTAGAAATAGAAATGCTCTCCCATTCATGTCTAATACAGGTCTCTAACTGTTCAATTGTCTTGGGCCTTCTTTGTGGCACCTTCTTCTTTATGATGTGCCAAATGTTCTCTATAGGTGAAATATCTGGCCATATCAGTACCCGGATCCTTCTCCTACATAGCCATGACGTTGTGATTGCTGCAGAATGTGTTCTGGCATTACTTTGTTGAAAGTCAAAACCAAAAAGTGGATCAAACAGTTTGCTGATGACAGTCAAAACCAGCTGCTCACATGATCAAGGAGGACCATCAGCCTAATCATGTGATCATGTGAGCAGCTGGTTTTGGCTGTCATCAGCAAACTGTTTGATCCACTTTGAGAGGGTGCTATTTATGAGACTGAGCTGAATGTAGCACCTCAGACTGAGGAAGGTTTTATTTATAAGACTGAGTTGAATACATTATCTCAAGACTCGGACGAAAGACTTAACGTTTCCACAGTTTTTTTTATTTTTTATTTGGCTTTGCTTTGTGTTGTTTTTTGAATGTCCAGGGGACCAGACTTAGCTTTTTTGATTATTCTACTTGAATTATTGAGCATTCATCAGGGTATTTTAATTTTAGTGTGTCTTGTTCAACAAGCTTTTTAGTGTTTTATGTTTTCATGTAGCAAATGTGATGCCCTGTGATGGACTTGCGAACCATCAAGGGTGCACCCTGCCCCTCGCCCTGTGATTGCTGGATATGGGCAACGGCGACCCCCGTGACCCAAAATGGAAGAAACGGGTAAATATTGTAGTGGAACACCTGATCTCTGACTTTTGGGTTTTACACCTTTCCACATCTCTCTGAAACTCTGAGTGTTACACTTTTCTTGAGCTCTCAAGGAGACAAGTGGACAC
Organism: Garcialebias charrua; assembly: GCA_038048925.1. NCBI lineage: Eukaryota > Metazoa > Chordata > Actinopteri > Cyprinodontiformes > Rivulidae > Garcialebias > Garcialebias charrua. The sequence goes on from JBBPBX010053896.1 coordinate 15,112, forward strand.
TATTTTGTTACATTTATTTTGGATTAAGAGACACAAATAAGAAGACTTTCTTTAATTTGTGTTAATTCAGAATTAATCAACAGTATATTCTTAGTATGTGTATGATTTTACTAAGCTGGTGTATTTTAAATATGCCAAAGTTAAGAGAACATGTCAGAATGATCTTCTAGACTTTGTTTTAAACTGTATGCTCTATGCAGAAGGACTATGTCTAAAGGTTGATGAACAATCCGTTCGTGTTTGTTTGAAGTGTTTTGGGTACGAAGGAAAAGTGGTAGACATAAGTGTCTCCTGTCTCCTGTCCTTTCTAAAAACAATTAATCTGTTCTCAAAACAGAGTCCATGTTTTTGTTCACACCTGCATCTTTTGACGCACGTTTTCTCTCTCCTGTCCTGTCTGTCCCTACCAGTCACTCAGACTCGCTGACCTGCAAAGTCACTCCCTTTCTAGTGGTAAACAACCAATGAGCAGGAAGTATTTGACAAAGTCACACCCCTTTCTTAAAGGGACACTTCCTGTAGACTCGTCGGTGTGAAATGGAGAACTAAAATGAACAACTTAGTTCCTCTGTAAAACTGGTTGAACGTTGTGGTCATTTGTCAATTGGACCTACGTTCTCAACCAGAGTACTGTAACTCACTCAATTTCCTTTCTGAAAGAATTTGTTTTCTGAAAGTTTTATTTTGAAAACCAATCAGGACGTGGTCTTGTTTCTGCCGAGGCAAGGCGCTCATCTTGTATCGTTGAATCAGTAAACACACGCTGAAGTCAACTGGACGTCTACCGGACCATAATCTGCTAGGTGTCCACTCTGCTTCTCAACTCTTATCTCCAAGAGACGTATCGTCACCAGGTAAAGAGTCGTTGCTTGTTTGCTGAGCGTGCGAGAAGTCCAGCCGGACTTGTTTGGGAAAAGTGCCACCCTGAGCATTTCAAAATAATTATAACTTCTGTTAAACTTAGCTTTCAACATTTCTTCCTCCTTATTCTTATTTTTCCTAAGCTATTAAACTCTTAAGTAAATGTGCCAACAGGAAGTTAGATTTTAACTTGGCTGTTTGATTCATTTTGAATTTGTCAACAGTAGTTAGTAAATCAGAGCTAATCTCGATACAAATGTTTAATGTACTTTTATGATTTTCTCAATAAAAGATTCATCTCCTGGTGGATCAACATAAGTTGACGACTCTCGTGAAATTACATTTTATCCAGTCACATGTAAGCAATTTAATCCGGAAAAAGAGTGAACTCGCTAATAAATTTGGGGTCAGATGATCAAATCTGTTCCAACTTTATCTGGAATATTGTACGCTCAGTAAACTGACAGGTATTACATACCTGCATATTATTGACCGCACGGTGTTCATTTACAAGATAATGGATGGATGTAGCAAATGGGCAATGTTTAGGCTGATGGTCCTCCTTGATCATGTGAGCAGCTGGTTTTGACTGTCATCAGAAGGTCTTTATTTATAAGACTGAGTTGAATACAGCATCTCAGACTAAGGAAGTCTTTCATTCGAAAGACTTCCTCAGTCTGAGATGCTGCATTCAGCTCAGTCTTATAAATAGCACCCTCTCACAGTGGATCAATCAGTTTGCTGATGACCGCCAAAACCATCTGCTCACATGATCAAGGATGACCATCAGCCTAATCATGTGATCATGTGAGCAGCTGGTTTTGGCTGTCATCAGCAAACTGTTTGATCCACTTTGAGAGGGTGCTATTTATGAGACTGAGCTGAATGCAGCACCTCAGACTGAGGAAGTCTTTATAAGACTGAGCTGAATACAGCATCTCAGACTAAGGAAGTCTTTCGTCGCTCGTAAGTTGGGGATCACCTGTACTTTACAGTGGGTTGTGATGAACCTGTAAAAAAGTATAATTTTGTTTTAGAAATATGTTCAGGTTTATAATGTTAATGTTTTATAATAAGTAAATAATATGTCATCTCAGACTGAGGAACTCTTTTGTCGCTCGTAAGTCGGGGAGCACCTGTACTTTACAGTGGGTTGTGATGATCCCTGTAAAAAAAGTACTTTTTTTGTTGAGAAATATGTTCATGTTTATAAAGTTAATGTTTTATAATATGTAAATATGTCATCTCAGGTCTTTCGTCGCTCGTAAGTCGGGGATCACCTGTACTTTACATTGGGTTGTGATGACCCCTGTAGAAAAAGTACAATTTTGTTTTAGAAATATGTATATAATGTTAATATGTTTTATAATAATGTAAATATGTCACCAGAATTTGTTTTTATTTTATTTTATTTGAAACATTTAAGTTTTATTTTATTTGAAACATTTGTAGATTTGTTAGTGAATATAAATAAAGTATGTGCCCAATTTTTGTTTAATAAAAGCAGTTCTCCTAATGCAGTGTCCTGTCACATTTGTGTGTTTTATGTTAATTATATGTTAAGTAGGCAGAGTTTAAATGCAACATAATTGTCCCTTTAAAGTCCCCATAATGTTTGTTTTGTCCATATAAACCACATTATAAAGGTCCATGTAAACCACACTGGAGTCTGGGTGTTCAGGGCGCTGTAAAAAATGCTGTGAAGCTCCTATCAGAAAGCTAAAGTGACCCAAATTTTTTTCAGATTTTTTACAGCGCTCTGATATTGGCCCCAGGTCGCTAGGACCTCGGGAAGTGGTAGTCCCCCTAAACCACCACCGGGCGGGTTTGGAGAAAAAGTCCTGCTAAAGCGTATTGACAAACCTGTGTGTGTGTGTGTGTGTGTGTGTGTGTGTGTGTGTTGAATTAACATTGTCTTTATTGTACATGTGTTTCAGTGGTTCCTGCCTCTGTTTAGAGCTGATTAAAAAGAAGCTCCTCAAGACTGAAGGCCTGATGTGGACCAGCAGGACCCAGAGCCTCTTATCATAAAGTGGAAGAAAAGACCCTTAGACCAGTCTGGTGGGTGACCAACTGGAGGAGACCGATATCCGATTTTAGGTCACTTCAGTTTCTTTAAAGAGTGAGGAGGATTAAAAAAAACTTACCAGGAACCCAGATTTAAAAATTCACAAAGGCAGTTCCAGCTCTTCAAAGACTGATGTTAACGAGGACGATGAAGAGGATGATGAAATGACCAGTCCTGACACTCTGCTAAAGAACTCATCAGACTCTGAATCAGAACGTGAAGACAGTATGAAAGACTGGAAGGAGAGCAGGACGCCTGAATCAGAAGTAAAAACTGTCAATAAATCTTTGAGCTGCTCTGAGTGTGGTAAGCAGTATGTCAGTAACCAGACTCTTCAAAGACACATGACAAGTCATTCAGGAGTGAAGTCTTCAAGATGTCTGCTTAATAAGAAATGTGTTGGAGAGAAGAAAAATGTAGAGTCACGCAAGAAAGTCCAGGCAAGGCCAAAGTCATTAAGCTGTGATGACTGTGGTAAAAGATTTACTTCCAAATCAAATTTAAACATACACATGAGAGTCCACACAGGAGACAAGCCGTTTCCTTGTGAACTTTGTGGACAGAGATTTAGCTGGAAGGCAAATTTAAACTCACACATGAGAGTCCACACAGGAGACAAGCCGTTTCCATGTGAACTTTGTGGACAGAGATTTAGTTGGAAGGCAAATTTAAACATACACATGAGAGTCCACACAGGAGACAAGCCATTTCCTTGTGAACTGTGTGAACAAAGGTTTAGTCGGAAGGACCATTTAAACTTACACATGAGAGTCCACACAGGAGACAAGACATTTCCTTGTGATCTTTGTGGAAAAAGATTTAGTCAGAAGGGAAGTTTAAACTCACACATTAGAGTCCACACAGGAGACAAGCCATTTCCTTGTGATCTTTGTGGACAAAGATTTAGCCATAAGGGAGATTTAAACAAACACATGAGAGTCCACACAGGAGACAAGCCGTTTCCTTGTGATCTTTGTGGACAAAGATTTAGTCGGAAGGCAAGTTTAAACATACACATGAGAGTCCACACAGGAGACAAGCCGTTTCCATGTGAACTTTGTGGTCAAAGATTTAGTCAGAAGGCAAGTTTAAACATACACATGAGAGTCCACACAGGAGACAAGCCATTTCCTTGTGAACTTTGTGGTCAAAGATTTAGTCAGAAGGCAAGTTTAAACATACACATGAGAGTCCACACAGGAGACAAGCCATTTCCTTGTGAACTTTGTGGACAAAGATTTAGTCAGAAGGGAAGTTTAAACTCACACATGAGAGTGCACACAGGAGACAAGCTGTTTCCATGTGAACTTTGTGGACAGAGATTTAGTCAGAAGGGAAGTTTAAACTCACACATGAGAGTCCATACAGGAGACAAGCCGTTTCCATGTGAACTTTGTGGACAGAGATTTAGTTGGAAGGACTCTTTAAACAAACACATGAGAGTCCATACAGGAGACAAGCCGTTTCCTTGTGATCTTTGTGGACAAAGATTTAGTCATAAGGCAAATTTTAACTCACACATTCGAGTCCACACAGGAGACAAGCCATTTCCTTGTGAACTTTGTGAACAAAGGTTTAGTCGGAAGGACCATTTAGTCACACACATGAGAGTCCACACAGGAGACAAGCCATTTCCTTGTGATCTTTGTGGAAAAAGATTTAGTCAGAAGACAAATTTAAACTCACACATGCGCGTCCACACAGGAGACAAGCCATTTCCTTGTGATCGTTGTGGACAAAGATTTAGTCTTAAGGCAGATCTAAACAAACACACGAGAGTCCACACAGGAGACAAACCATTTCCTTGTGATCTTTGTGGACAAAGTTTTAGTCAAAAGTCAAATTTAAACACACACATGAGAGTCCACACAGGAGACAAACCGTTTCCTTGTGAACTTTGTGGACAAAGATTTAGTCACAAGACACATTTAAACTCACACATGAGAGTCCACACAGGAGACAAGCCGTTTCCATGTGAACTTTGTGGACATAGATTTAGTCAGAAGACACATTTAAACTCACACATGAGAGTCCACACAGGAGACAAGCCGTTTCCTTGTGAACTTTGTGGACAAAGATTTAGTCAGAAGACACATTTAAACTCACACATGAGAGTCCACACAGGAGACAAGCCGTTTCCATGTGAACTTTGTGGACAAAGATTTAGTCAGAAGACGCATTTAAACTCACACATGAGAGTCCACACAGGAGACAAGCCGTTTCCTTGTGAACTTTGTGGACAAAGATTTAGTCATAAGACACATTTAAACTCCCACATCATAGTCCACACAGGAGACGAGCCGTTTCCTTGTGAACTTTGTGGACATAGATTTAGTCAGAAGACGCATTTAAACTCACACATGAGAGTCCACACAGGAGACAAGCCGTTTCCATGTGAACTTTGTGGACAAAGATTTAGTGAGAAGACAAATTTAAACACACATTTGAGAGTCCACACAGGAGACAATGTGAACTTTGTGGACAAAGATTTAGTCAGAAGACAAATTTAAATAAACACATCAGAGTCCACGCTGGAGTGGAAACTTTCTACCAGAAAATATTAAAATAATTATTATAAACCTAGAGATGCAACTGGTGTTTTAACACCCAAATAAAATTTATTTTGTCAAATATTTTCTGTAACAATTTTTGAACATGTTCCTAATCTATGATTTGCTCCTAATTTCTCAAGAATGAAACTAATTAAACCTTAGATCCTAATTTGAACTATAGATGTTGGTTCTAAACTACTGGTTCAGTGGTTGTGCAATATGTGCAGAGAACCAACCAACCAATCAAATTGTTTTTTCAAACAGTCAGACCCCATGAAATGTTATTCATGTAATTCCTGAGAGAATTTAATCAGTTAGTTACTTGGTTAATTATCAGATTTATCATGCAGATGAACTAATTGTTCTTTAATTAAGGATGGGGCTGATCCGTTATCACTATTGGCCTCGGCCTCCTATACCAACATAATTTACCTATCAGATTTGTCCGATACAATCTGCAGAGATTACGATCCATGATGAATTTCTATGTCTGCTGAAACATCTCCACATGTGATTCCCTGCCGGCTGCTCTGCAAGGCAGGGAATCAAACTGTAGTGGACCAGACCCTGGTTTCTGATTCACCTTCGTCTTTCTGGAAACTGTATTGGACACACCTTATCACTGAATCTCTCAGTGAGTCAGCTTTTCACTGAACTTCTCAGTGAAACGGACATTAACACAGTTTTATTCCATTTAGTTTGAATCTAAGAACATTATCACTCGCAAGAGACACTTTTTACTCTTTAAATTTGTTCTAATTCATGCATGCTTATGTTTGTACAAATTGTACTTGCCTGTAGAGAGGAGATTATTACAGCCTCATATAGCACTTTGAGATTTTCACTAATGAAAAGTGCATTATAAATTGAATTCATTATTATTATTATTATTATTATATAAAATCAATAAGGAGGATTTTATTGGAATAGTATCGTATCAGTCGACATCCAGATTTAGGTATCGTGATCGGATCAAAGGTTTTGTTTTTTTAATGGATCGTGCATCCCTAGTTTTAATGAAACTAACCTTATAGTTTTTTTTTTTAAATAAATTACCGGTATGTAGCGTCCATCCAACCAAGGCCTTATCAGAGACAAAAGTGTCCCTCAAAGACACAGAACAACCTCAGAGACACCGTGTTAGAGAATTCAAACATTGATCATTTGAAACTTATTACTTTAAAGGTATTGTGACATGATGTTGGAAATTTGCATATTTGTCACAACATATATATCTTATATCATTCAGCTCTGTTCGTTTTTGCAAAATAAATTATAAATATATTAAAATTTCATTCCAAGTTATGGTAGTTTTTTCTCTGGGACACACCCCTAAAAATCCGCGCATTTCCGCAAAACGTCATCGTGACGTACACGTGGGAAGCCGCTGCTCCAACGCGCATGTAAATATATGTAAATATCAATGGCGGATCATGTCGAATCAGACGAGTGCAGCATTTCTAGTGTTGATCTAAGCTATTTGTCTTCAGTTTTGGAAGGTGAAGTTAGTTCTGGTGATGAACAAGAGCCAGCAGGTTTTAATTTAGGTATTCAACCATATTTATATGAACCTTACCATTCAGGAGGTGAGTCTGAACCTAGACTGCAGAGGACGACAGACAGCAGAGGAGGGAGGATTTTAGGCAGGAAAAGTCATGGAACCCGATCTATCTCGTTTACAGAGCACTGATTGGTAATTTTTTAATTAATTTATCTAATAATTATTCAACATAAATTATAGTTTAAAAATATGAGTACCTGTGAAGTATCTGTACTTTTTTAACATTTATTTTAACATGAAAAACATTCTTATTTCCACAATGTAATGTGCATATGTAAACACACTGAATGTTCACTATATCTTGAGAGTATATTTATGAATTATCACTTCAAAAATGATTTTTCACTGAAATTATGTCTGAATTACATCAGTGCATTTAATGATTACTACTTACGGTTCTCAGGTTCCGGTTCCGGTTCTGTGAGGTGCGGAGGTGTTATGAGCTGCTGCTGAGGAAAACTTTAAACCTGTGCGTGAGTATGACTATAAATCATTGGTAAGTCCATATTTATTTAAATACATTTATATAATTAAATGTAAGGTCATAAAAAAAGGGATACTAAAATTTAATAACGATTTATTTTTTCGCTGAACAAAGCTGGACGGGGAAACTTTGAAGAGCCTAGAATTGTTTGTTGACGATTATTTTGAAAAGCTAGTCATGAGCAAAACCAGTACATCCGGCGCTGCTAGCGAGTCAGCTAATGCCCCGTTAGCTAAACGACACCGAGAGGGTAGCTCAGATAGCTCGACAGAAACGTCCGCGGACAATTCAGGCTTCACGGCTATATTGGAATCAATAGACAAGAAGTTGTCTAGCTTAGACGCCCGGCTGGCTTTGGTAGAGGTGTTACACAAAGAATTCCAGAGTTTGAGAGAATCGCTCGAGTTCAGTCAACACCAGGTAGCATCTCTAGCTAAAGAAAATACGGAGTTGAAGGGGACCGTGAGACAAATAACAGACCAGATTACGCAGCTTTCTGGCGATAATAAGAAAATGAAAGAGTCATTGTTAGATATCCAAGCTAGAAGCATGCGGGAAAATCTAGTTTTTTCTGGAATTCCGGAGAAAACGGAGGAGGATCCGGAGGCCTCGGTCCGGGCCTTTATTCAGAACCAGCTAAAGTTGCCGAGTGACACTGTCAAATCGATCACTTTTCATCGAGTTCACCGCCTGGGAGGTAAAAAACCTGAGAATACTACTAGGCCACGGCCAATAATAGCTAAATTTGAACATTTCAAGCAAAAAGAACAGGTTAAAAGCCGAGGTAGGGAACTTCGTAACACACATTTCAGTATGAACGATCAATTTCCTGTAGAAATTCTGAATAGACGGCGCATTTTATTCCCAATAAGAAAGAAAAATATTAGCGAAGGAAGAAGAGCTAACATCTCGGTGGATAAACTCTACATAAACGGTCAGCTGTTTAGAGATCCAGAGGCTACTCCTTGGCTGTATTAGCCATATAATCAAGGTAAGAATTATTTCGGTTGCTAATATTAATTGATATTATTAAATATAGTATTTAT
>JBBPBX010053897.1:12896-23682 GCA_038048925.1 Garcialebias charrua
TTTTTTTAATATTTTTATTAAATTATTAAATATGATACGTTCGTAGGTCCGGGTTGCCGTAGGTTGCGGGCGCCATAGGTCGGGGGTTCCCTGTATTATCTGCAGCATTGTTCATTAAAATGACTCAACACTATTAATGTATTACAGAAAATATACATAGAGTATGTACACTTAATGGTATTGTAGACCATTGCATTAGGTAATACATTCAGCAAGTACTTTTACTTTAATACTTTAAGTATTTTTAAAAGCAAGTACTTATTTACTTTTACTTAAGTAAAAATATTAATATGGTTCTACTTTTACTAGAGTACATTTTTGTCTGTTTATTTGTACTTTTACTTAAGTACAGTGTTTGAGTACTTTCTCCACCTCTGCTAACTGATCCAGCAAAAGTTTTACATAAATAACATTAAAGGCTTGCTTCCTTTGGTCCAATACTGGTACTAGCACAATATTTACTGTTAGTGAATTGTACATGCAACCGTCTGCATAGAGTATGCAATTCACTATTTAAAGCAAGATTAAAAACTACACATAAAAATGCACTAAAAGCCATATATTAATCTCTATTTTTATTGCACAAATTCAAAACAAAAAATTCTCTAAACATTCTTGAAAGATAAAAGACACTTAAATACATTTGTAACTATATAACATTTACAAAAATCTACCTTACATTGTGTATAACTTTACATTCAAATTAGATTAAAATATATTGTCATCATCACCTCAAAGTAGTGAAAACAGCAGATCTTTGAACAAGGTAGGAACAAACTTCTGGAAACCCAACATTTTCATACCTCAAATATATCATTTAACAGTATCTGCCTCTTGTTCAGCCTGACTCACACAGAGCCCAGCGCCGAGCCTTCTTGCTTCTGACTGCAAAGTAATGGTACGTCCACACCTAACAGCGTTTCAACTGCAGGAGCGTCCAGTTTACATGCAAAGTCAATGGGGGACGCGCCTCCAGGCGCGTCTTGGCGTCGGGCGTCACGTCACGTGCGTGTTGAGCGTGCTGGAAAGCGTTTTCCGTGCACGTGAACCCGCGTCAGCCTCCAAAGCACGCCTTGAACATGTTGAAGATTTCGCCGTTCAAACGTTCAAACGCCGTTCAACTCTCCCTGATTGGTTGATCAGGGAGAGTCGGGGGGAGAAGAGAGGGGGAGAGTCCCTATGTGACGCGGAAACGAGGGGACGGGGTATTGCGCAACTATGTGACGTATTGTTTGTGGGACACAGAAAAAACCTGCGAAGTCGTGTACTATGGAAGAGAAACTCATTGTAGCTGTGTGTTCGCGACAAGTCCTTCACGACCAGTCAAGTCTGCTCTACAGAGACAGAAATAAAAAGCTCCTTGCCTGGCGGAGTGCAGTGAGGAACTCGGTATACCGGTAAGCTCCTTCCACATCCCCCGCCGCCACACCGCCACAGCTTCGCGTTCTGGTCTGGACCCCAATGTGGGTCCAGTGCGTCCACTTGCGTGCGTGACGAGCTTTTTTGAAGTTGAAACGCTGTTAGGTGTGGACGTACCATAACACCAGCAGCGTCAAGTCAGCTAAAGCAGCTAGGAACATACCATTTCATGCAGATACAGGGGGGTGTTTGTTAAATATGAGGATGTTTGCTTTTTGGTCTGGGAGAGATAATATTTAAGTTTTACTGTTAAAACAAGTAAAAACAAAGCCACTACCATTAATGTATTATTATCAGGGGCCCACCACACCATGAAAATTTAAATAAATAAAAAAGGTAAATCTGGGGCCCCTGTCAGTCAAGGGCCCTTGGAATTGTACCAACTTTTACCCCCCATACGGTGCCCCCGGGTGGAACATTGTATCACTACAGTTGGTTCACTGGTTTTTGCATGAGCACGCCACCTAGATAACACTAAGTTAGCAATACTTATGGAGGAGTTTGTTAACATGGAGTGTCTTAGCATTGTGAGATGTTCCAAAAGTCCATGGACATTCCCCTTACACATGGTGCCAAATGCCGATGGGGGTTGGCAACCCTGTGGGGATTTTCAGCGCCTTAACAATGCAACCAGTAACAACAAATACCCAGTCCCTCACATTCAAGATTTTGCTGCCTGCCTGACGGGGGTAACTATTTTTTCCTAGGTAGATTTGGTGCGGGGCTACCACCAGGTTCCTGTGTATCCCTTAGATGTAGCAAAAACCACAGTTATCACACCTTTTGGTCTTTTTGAGTTTTTACGGATGCCCTTCAGCCTTAAAAGGTGCAGCACAGATGTTCCAGCGACTTATGGATTTGGTCCTGTAGGGTATGCCATTTTTGTTCGTGTATTTGGATGATATATTGGTGTCTAGTCCCTCAGTGGCAGAACACATGGTAGACCTTTGCCAGCTGTTTGTTTGGCTCAGTGAGCACATCCTGCTCATGAATCCAGCTAAATGCCAGTTTGGCCTGCCTGCTGTTGAGTTCCTGGGACACAGAAGCCGTTTTCGCATTGACCAGCCCTTAAAGGCCCGGGTGGCCCCGCCCCGCCCTCTAACCCGGGTTCAGCGTGTCCGCATTTTCCTTTTTTTTCCCCGGCTCCGCCCTCGTTTTGGAACCATCTCCACCGTGGTTCCATCGGACCGCGGCCCGACGGGCCCAGTTTCACGTCATTTACTGCTCACATTTGATTCGTTGTTTGCAGCAGGGGCTGGACTGCTTCGTGTAGGGGCGAGACCAGAGGGCGTGACTAGCTGCGTGTTGAGTCATCAACTGCGATTTCGCCAGCGCACCTAAAAACACTCTATTTTCATCTAAAAACTACTTTTGAGTGCATAAAAATGATCGGAAACGTGTGTTTATATGCTTAACTTGCTAACTGTAGTGAAAAAACACATGAAAACTCAGTATTTATTTCGTTTTTTCCAAAAATTCGCAACCCGGAAGTCCGCTCGTAAATTTCGCCAGCGCACCTAAAAACACTCTATTTTCATCTAAAAACTACTTTTGAGTGCATAAAAATGATCGGAAACGTGTGTTTATATGCTTAACTTGCTAACTGTAGTGAAAAAACACATGAAAACTCAGTATTTATTTCGTTTTTTCCAAAAATTCGCATTCTGAGCTTTTCGGTAAGAACTGCCCACCCACGTCAAGTGAATACCCCACCCACGTCAAGTGAACACCCCACCCACTTCAAGGCTTGCTCTCCGGACAGTGCGCAATCAACGAGGGCGGGCCAGAGCTGGCTCTGGGCCAACCAGAGACGAGCGGGACCGGGGAGGGCCGGCAAATGCGTAAACGGCTAGAGTGTCTGCTCAAGGGGAGGTTACCCTACCTGCCAAAGTTGAAGCTGTTTTAGTTTTTCCTTGCCCTCCCTCAGTGAAGCCCCTGCAGGAGTTTTTGGGGATGGTGAACCTTTATAACCGTTTCATCCCACGGGCGGCTCATCTTGATGTGACATCCAAACTGTAGTGTTTTGCAAACGTGTTTGAAGACGCCCAGTTGGCAGTAGCACATATGTCTGCCACTGGCACCCCTTGTATGAAGTAGTTAGAGGCAAAAAAGGGGACCAGCAAATAGAGTGGACCCCCGAGAGGGTACAGGCCTTTGATGATGCCAAAGAGGCTTTAGCTAATGCTGCACTTTTGGCCCATCCATCTCCAGCAGCTCCTGTGGCTCTGACAAGGGATGCCTCTGATTGTGCAGTTGGGGCAGTTTGTGAACAATGGGTGGATGGCACCCCTTGCTTTTTTAGCAGGAAACTCCAGGATGCTAGGAAAAAATATAGCACATTTGATAGGAAACTGCTTGCTCTTTTTCTGGCAATGTGGCATTTCCATTTCATCTTAGAGGGCAGGGACTTTACTGCTTTTGTTAAACATAAGCCTCTCACTTTTGCTATGGCAAAAGTTTCTGAACCATGGTTGTCACAGCAACAAAGGCATTTGTCCACTATTTCAAAAATTACTACGGGCATTCAACATGTGGCTGGCAAGAATAACTTGGTGACTGACTGTCTGTCCAGAGCAAGGGTTGCTTCTGTGCATTTAAGCGTTGATTCCTCGTCATAGCCACAGACCAACTGACAGACCAGGGTATTCTGGCCTTTAAGGCAGCCAAATCTGAAAGTTATGTACCATAACTCACATTCCCTGAAGGAAGGGAACGAGGTGCAACATGTGACTATGGGAATTGCACTGCTGCGCGGTTCACCTGAAGTAATACATTCACGCCTTGAAAAGGCAGGTGGGCGTCATCGAAGAGGCCCCGCCCTCTTTGTATAAAAGAGACTGACGCCCCACCTTCTATCTCCAAGTGCACTTCACCGAGCTTGGGCATTGAAAGGGCAAACATATGTTGGACCTTGTTCCCTTCCTTCAGGGAAGGAACCGCGCAGCAGTGCAATTCCCATAGTCACATGTTGCACCTCGTTCCCTTCCTTCAAGGAACGTGAGTTATGGTGCATAACTTTCAGTTCCCTTTTCAGTCAGGTTCACTCAGTGTAACATGTGACTATGGGAACGTATTTCATTCACGCCCTGAAAATGCTCTGGAAATGCATGCTTGTGAGAACTTATGCCTTTATACTGCAGGCGTTTTAGCTGTACTCTACTCTGTGGTAGAGAGAACAGCCTGAGTGACATCACATGCTGTGACATCCAAACTGTAGTGATTTGCAAACGTGTTTGAAGACGTCCAGTTGGCAGCAGCACATATGTGACTGGCTGTGGCAAAACCAGGAACAAGTCTCCCCTGGGTCATTTTGAGTTATTTACAGAATCTTAAAGTGTGGGTTCTAAGCTATCCGATGATGCCAAACACATGTCGCTCAAAAAAAAAATGAAGAAGATACAGCCATTTCAATGTTGGCAATCTGCAAATAAGATTAGGGAGAAAACAGGCTTCAAAGTTTTGGAAGAATGTCCCCATTCCAGAAGCATTACCTGGGGGTGTTAACAATTGCTGTTCATTTACATTAATTTGCGTTAACCCAACCCCCAGAACTGACTGTCAACACAGACTCTGCCTAGGAAGGTGTGCAGAATTTCAGCTTTGCTGGCAAATAGGGGTATGAATCTCTCAGTGTCTGGAGAATTGATTTGATTCCGATTTTTGGTATCACGATTCGATTCAAAATCAATTTTTCGATTCAGAAACAATTTTTGATTCAAAAATGATTTTTCTATTAAAATGGTCATAAATTTAGTTTCAGCTTTGTAACTGACAAGCTGAAAAGAATAAACAACAATGTAAACAAATGGAGCATTTATTTAAAACAATAATTTTAAACTGAGAATATTAAACAACAATGTAAACCAATGGAACATTTATTTGAAACAATAATTTTAAACTGAGAATAACAACAATGTAAACAAATGGAACATTTATTTAAAACAATAATTTTAAACTGAAAACATTAACAACAATGTAAACAAATAGAACATTTATTTAAAACAATAATTGTAGGTTCTGTACTTTATCAAAGTTTTTGAATCATTTGATATTCATACCAAAAATACAAACAAATAATACAGGAATGCATTAAATGCTGTAACTTGAATTACCAGTACTGTATTAGGTTAGCTTAGTTGCCTGGATTCCTCTAAAACAATAAAATAAAAATATAGGAACAAATAATTCATCCATCCATCATCTTTAACCACTTCTTCCTTTAAGAGTCATGGGGCTCACTGGTGTCCATGTCCAGTCATCACTGTGCGAGAGGCGTGGGACACCTGGACAGGTCTCCAGTCCATCACATACAAATAATTCAAAATATACAGACAAAAACAGACTTCAGCCTACCAAAGTGTAGTAACCTTTAACTCAAGCATTATAAGAGGGGGACAATAATGCTGTCATTGCTGGTATCACTCAGCCCTCTGTGAATAGCAAACAACCATCAGGGTGCTAACGATCCATTGTTAGGCTGATGGTCCTCCATCATGTGAGCAGCTGGTTTCGGCTGTCATCAGCAAACTGGTTCATCCACTGTGAGAGGGTGTTAAGACTGAGCTGAATACCAGACTTAGCTTTTTTAGATTTTTGTACCTGGATTATTGAGCATGCATCAGGGTAAAATTAAACATGTTTAAAAATTGATTTTGGAGCATTTAGAATTGATTCTGAATCGCCAGGACTAAGAATCCAGAGTCTTTGAAAAATCTATTTTTTCCTACACCCCTACTGGCAAACTTCCTTTTGATCTTTAAAAAAACAACATTAATACAAAGAATTGTATTTTATGTTATTGTGACATGTTTTACACATTAATAATGTTGATTGTTTTGTTACAGCCCACCCCAAAAAATAAGGGTCACAACTAGTCAGTGGTGGGATGTAACTAATGTAGTGGACATGACCTTGTCCACTTTTAAGACACCTGTGTACTTTTGAACTGTCCAGTGATGACCTTTACTGACCTCTCAGTGAAGCAAGACATTTACTACAAAATCATTCATTTAGCTATAATCTGATAAATATAGTCACCAAAAGAGACTATTTCTATCTTTGATTTGATCCTAATGTGATCAAAAGAATAACTTTTGTCATTCTCATGATGGTGCTTTTAAGCTGTGTTATTCTGTGAGAGTTAAACTGTGTCCACTGCTGTGTTAAAGGGAAATATCGGGTCACAGAGACCCGACTGTTCTGTTTAGAAATAAGAAGACAGTTTAATCAGTTGTTTTTCATTGAACAAGGCTCCAGCTTTCTCTGTCTGTTCCTAAACAAATCTCCCTCTGCTGCTGCTTGTTAACCTTGGGTTTGATAAGACAAATGAACTCCTCGACTGGTCCTTCCTTAAGTACTAGTCTAAGCTGTGCTGAAACGCTTCAGAGAGTTGCTGGGAACTTCCAAAGAGATGTGAACTTTCCCAAGAGCTGGACACGTGTGGTCAAGAGCTAACGACCGGCGTCTTCAGCTAAGGACTGATAACAGGCTGTTATGAGTCTACTTCGAACAAGCCGAGCTCAAAAACTTTGTTTATTCCCTCCTGGAATAAGTTTATCTTGAAGTCAGAGGCCTGAAGCTGACATATTCTCTGATGACCAACGCGGAAGCCAGGAGACGTTGAAACGTAAACTAAAACCAGTTTTGGACGTGCTGAGACTAAAGGACTCTGTGCATCTGAAGGCTGGTGTCTTCCCTCTTACCGGGCTGTCGTCAAAAGGTAAAGGAGCTGTTTACAAAACGTACCTGGATTTTAGCAGAAGTCTGATGGGAAGTGTCACTCTGGTCTCATGCTCAGGATAATGTTCTTCTTAATTCTTTCCTCCTATTTCTTTTCCCTCTCAACCTAAGCTGGAAACTATATTTTTAAGCTAAAAGAGCCCACAGACTAAATATGTTAACATCCAATATTTAAGTCTGTTGTGTTAAATTTAAGTGTGCTGACGTATTTGAATTGAAAGAAAGTGAAATCATGTCAATCAAGTGTAATGGTGTTAATTTAGTTGATTTATTTTAAATAAATGATAGTGTCTCTTTGACATATCAAACTAAGTTAACGTGTCCATTGTCACTTAATGGCTCTGTTTATTTATCCATCATAAAGATCACAGAAATATTGAATAAACTGAAAAAGAAGAGAATCCGTGAATTTACTATTCAATCTGAATAAGTAAATTAATTAAGGTAAAAAGGAGGTCAGTATTAAACTGACCCCCCCTTTAACCCCTTTACATCTGGTGGCCTCGTATCGGCTTCTAAAAGTTTATTGATAAATCTGTGGTCTCAGTCATGAACTGTAACGTCATGTTTGCATAAAAGGATCCAAGTTTTAAACTCTGAGGATAATGATTTTGGCTGGAAGTGTTCAAAGCAGGCAGATTCTGCATGTTTTTATCATTTGAAGCTGTGAGATTATTATTGTTTCAACTCTGTTAGACGCTGTTGGAAGCATTCAGGTGAAGTTTTTGTCAGCCGTGGTCTGTGGGAGTTCTGGTTCGGCTTCGACCCAGTTCAAGCACACACTCCGGTACAGAACTTTGTTGTTTGATCGCCGAGTCAAACTGCCTGCCCTGGAAGCTAATTTAACATCTACAAGATTGCTGTTGTGGTATTTTTACATTTTAAAGAAGGTCGAAGCAGCATATACTGTTAGAACGTGTCGGTTAATGGGTTCTGACCCGAGTTTTCTGCTCCTCTAACGTGGACCGGAACCGACCTGGAGTGACTCCGCGAGAGTCCGTGTTGTTCAACAGCTGCAGTGCTGGGTTACTGAGCGTGACTAAGTTGGCCTGTCTAGATGTGCGCCGCATGTTTCAGCATTTTGGGAAGTTAAATTGTAGCGTTTGAGTTGTTTTTAAGAGTCTATGAAGTTGTATTCTGTTGTGCTAAGCTAACGTTAAGAAGACGTGTCTCATGTCCGTTTATGAGCTGTGATTGGATGATACGAGTGCTGTGTGCTGTGAATCACTCTTGTAGCGAACGCTGATTCGCTGTTGTGTGCTGTCAATCACTCTTGTGGCGAACGCTGATTCGCTGTTGTGAGCTGTCAATCACGTCGCACGCCGTTGCGACCAGCCCACTTTGTCGTCATTTCCGGCACGACATTGGTCGAAGGTAAGGATCTACATTCGCCATGTATGCTTGTAGAATGAACTACTGACGCTGTGATTGATTTGTTGACGCCACGTATGTTGTAGCGAGCTCCGCCTCGCAAGCACTGAAGCTGGTGACGCGCTACGCACGCTGCGTTGGCCCGCCCATTTTTGTCGTCACTTCCAGGTGCCGCACTTTGAGTGACAGGTCACACTCGCTGGTTCACACTCGTTCACACACGAACACACACTTAAACACTCATCTGAAGCCATCAACACTGTCTAGCAACATAAACTTGTCTCTGACAAGAAAGCGGTTCGAGCAATTATCACGTTCTTACTGAAAACTAACCCTAATAGGTTGTTTTCTTTCCATGTACTGATTTAAACTCAGTCGCTTCGTGATAACATACGCGACGCTGCCCCCTGCTGGACGTTAATAGATGAGTTTTCTCTCAACACATCATAAAGTCAGCATTTTTTATGGTGAAAATTACCAGCTTTAAAATTGTTCTGTACACAAACAAAAACTCCTGTTTATTTTAAATAAAGAATTTTTGAAAACAGAGGTACAGACGAACAATTGATGCTCATTTTAAATACTGAAGAGATTTAAAATAACACTCAAAAAAGCATCTTTTATTTAATTTTCAGATTAAATAAAAAAGAAAAGTTGATGGAGAGCAGAGCATTTCCACATTCAAAATTTTAAACAGCATTGGCATACACTGTACACTTTTGGTTAAAAATAGCATTTTTAACGTTTTTCTGTGTACGTTTACAACAGTGAGGTTAATTTGATAACGAATTTCTTTTTCGAATAACACCTGCATGTACCAGCTTGTTGATTTTTACAGACTCAAAACAAATATGGATAAACAATCAGATGAAGTTGTTCCATCCTCATCCTTGGAGGATGCTGATGGTGAGCAAACTCCAGCGCCGGTTGAGGAGAAAATCCCAGCGCAGGAGGATTCAGAGTCTGAGTCAGAGGACACAGATTGTGTTGATAATGCCTTAAAACTGCTAATGAAAACACTCGTGAAGTATGGTGAGGAGGTAGCAGCAATGGACACCCCGACTCTGGACACAGAGTTAGAAAGTCTAGCAACAGGCATAATCAAAAAAGGTGGAAAAAAGCTCAGCGCCGACCGTACTGTCAAATTGGCCTTTCTGTTGAAGACCAGACTGGACCATGAACTGTATAAGAGTGGGGACCTTGAGGATGAACTGGCTGATGAAAAAAATAAACTGGCTGATGAGAAAACTAAACACGAAGGTACCACTTCAGAGTTTGTGTCATACAAGAAAACGACAAATACAGAGATTGAACGTTTAAACAATGAAATACTGTTGCAAACACATTCATATGAAGAAAACATTCGGTCCAGAGGACAAAAATATGACGATTCTATCAGAGAGAATGAAATATTACAGCAACAGGTACAATCGATGTCTAAAGATCTACAAGAGAACAAGGAAAAAAGAGAAGAAGCCCACACCCGGTGCACAATGTTGAAAATAGAGTATGATAAATTAAAAGAACAACTAAAAGAGAGCACTCAATTCGAGGAAAATAGAAAACTCAGTGAACAGTGCACAGCGCTACAAACTGCAGTTGATTGTTTACGCAGAGAATTGACTGAAAGTAAGGTGGAACTGACCTTAACTAAAGAAAACCTCTTTAAAGAAAGGGAGAGGTGGGTGGATGTTGTGGCAAAGCATTCTCAAGGCATCACACCACCACCCCCACCACCTCCACGCGGTGATGCAGAACAGCTCACCGTACCTGTTAAGACCCGCCAGTCGGAGCAGGGACTTGCGTCCTCAACATCAACACCTGCACATGGATCACAGGTAAATGGGAATAGCAATGATGCTAAACTTTCTATTCCAATACCTGAACTCCAGAAGCTTTCTAGATACATTCAACGCTTTGAGCCAGGGCCGTTGGGTTCAATCTATACAAAGAACTACCTAGACTCTCTTGATTTCCAGCTGGGTAATTTTCCAAATGCTACTGCTGAGGATAAAATTGCGCTGATCAGGCTCACCGCAGACTGGCCTGTATATAACTTCATTGTTCGCCAACCGGACGCCATAAAAACAGATTACAAACTGTTGCGTGATACTCTTATACGAGAGTTCACTCCAAACATGGGGCCTGGTGGCTACCCTGATGCCGAGAAGGTCGTGCAAGGTAAGAAGGAGCATCCACAGGCATATTACCAGAGAATGTTCCAGGCTTTCTTTGGTAATCGCAATGAACCGGGCAT
>JBBPBX010053898.1:7361-17486 GCA_038048925.1 Garcialebias charrua
CGAGAGGCTGCAGAGGGACCTGCTGGAGGGCCCCATCACCCCAGATGCGCTGTTTGGGGCCAATTTCAAGAACATTCTTGAAAAATCGCAGAGGAGCGAGGAGGTCTCAGAGACTGTACGCCACCTGGTGACATCACAGTCCTCCTCCCACTCCATTGGCCGTTGGAAGGACAGTCGTAGCCAGCAACAGCAGCAGAGGCACTCCACAGCTGCAGCAGCAGCTTTCCACCTTGCTCCTCTGCCGGCCCTCTCCAACAGGGAACAGCCACCCCCGGTGCTTCAACCAGCTGTGACCCAGTGCTTCCCCAGAGGCCGTCAGCAAGCACTGTCCTGGACCAGCCAGCCGCAGGGCCCATGGAGGAGGCAGCCCAAGAAATGACTCGTTGGGGGGAATGTGTGTGATTCTGATGTGTGTTTTAAAATAAAACAAAAACATCTGTCAGAGAGCAAAGTTTCATTTGATTCCAACCTGCCTGTCAGATCAGCTGATCTTACAGCAGCCTCTCTTCACACATTTCCCACACAGAAGGAGCCGGTCACCTCTAAACAGCTGTTTAGGAGGTACCGTAGCTCGAAAAATCTCACAAAACATTCTTCTGTCATGTCAGCTAAAACTGATGCTGTTCAGCAGACCGAGTCCGGAAAAACCCGTCGCTCTCAGCCAGAGCCGGTTTTATCTTTTGCTGCTCCTGCCCACTCACCGCGCAACGGGAGTAAACATGTTTCTCCACGGCAACAGCAGCCCCCGTCGAAACGGCATCATGTCTCATCCAAAAAAGCGCCCACGCCTCCTATCAGTGCACGCCGGCTCACTTCAGTTCTGACGTGAGTCCGCAGCCTGAGCACAGCACAGAGGCATACAGACAGACCCTTCTGTCTGAGGCCCCCTTGGGTCACCCCCGGAGAAACACAGAGGCGAGTGACGGCGGCAGGGGCTTTAACTTGGTTGACGTCCATGACATCCATGACACAACAAAAACATGCACGCCTGCTCTCTGAGCGTTACTCAGAGTGGCAGCGAGATTGTTCCCTGTGGATGGACCGGCTGATCAGCAGGGGTTACACGCTGCAGTTTGCAGCTGA
Source organism: Garcialebias charrua (assembly GCA_038048925.1). Taxonomy (NCBI): domain Eukaryota; kingdom Metazoa; phylum Chordata; class Actinopteri; order Cyprinodontiformes; family Rivulidae; genus Garcialebias; species Garcialebias charrua. The sequence goes on from JBBPBX010053898.1 coordinate 8,445, forward strand.
CCTCCCACCGTTCAGAGGGATTATAGAGACGGTTCTGTCATCTCCAGAACAGAGCTCGTCTCTCCAGTCAGAAGTTTAGGAAGTCCTGGTGAAAAATGTAATATCCAGAGTCCCCAACGGAGAGGAAAACACTTCCTGTTTCCGAAAAAAACGGGAGGAATGAGACCCATTCTCGATCTGTTCATGTTCATCAAATCTATTATGGAGAGATAATTCCACATGCTGACAACCAAACCGTTGCTGGAGAACAATCACCAACAGGACTGGTTCACCTCCTTCGACCTGAAGGATGCATATATTCACATCTCCATCATCCTGAAACACAGAAAACTTCTGCGTTTCTCCTTCCAGGGGGTCTTGTATCATTACAACCGCCTGCCGTTAGGTTACTCCCTCGCCCCATGCACGTTCTCCAAATGCGTGGAGACGGCCCTGCAGCCATTACGCACGGCGGGAATAAGAATCCTTATATCTGGACAATCTGCTTTTATTGGCTCGATCCAGAGAGGAAGCGGCTGTACTGACCAGAGTTTTAGCAAAACATCTGTTAAACCTGGGTTTTTCTGTAAATTGGGACAAAAGTTCTGCTCTTCCGTCCAATATGATTATTTATCTGGGAGTGGAGCTAAACTCAAACATGATGAGAGCCTGATTATTACAACCAATAGCCGATGCTCTGTCAGCTCAGCTCCGCCGTGTCAAACCCCGCAGCGTAGTGACAGCTCTGTCTGTCTGTCATGCGCCTCCTGAGAATAATGTCAGCTGCTCACGTTGTGGTTCCACTGAGCCTGCTTCACATGAGACGTCTTCAGAGATGGTTTGCCCGTCTGCGCATAGATCCGGTGCGTCGGAAGAGACGGATGATCTCTGTCCCCCCTTCCATGGGAGCCGATCTGAGTCACTGGGGAAACCCCCTCACTCTGTCAGAGGGAGTTCCCATCAGCAGGCCTACGTCACACGTCTCAGTGTTCACAGACACGTCCCTGTCAGGTTGGGGGGGATGTGCCTGTCCCAGACGGTGGGAGCACAGTGGCCAGATCACACATCTTCCCACATTAATGTACTCAAGCTTCTCACAGTACTGAAGGTGTGTCGGCAATTTGCTCCTCTGCTGCTGGATCAGCATGTTCTGATCCACACAGACAACAAAGTGGCAGCAGCGTACATAAATCGCCAGGGGGACGTGCGTTCAGCCCAGCTGTTGCACATTGCAAGACAGTTGCTGTGCTGGGCACAAAAACACCTGCTCTTCATCAGAGCAGTGTACATCCCCGGCGTCCTGATCAGAGGAGCGGACATCATGTTGAGGGGCGGTCCTCGCCACGGGGACTGGAGCCTCCATCCCGAGCTGATTTCTCAGATCTGGAGCAAGTTCGGCCGAGCAGCAGTGAATCTGTTTGCCACACGGGAGAACGCCCAGTATTAGCTGTGGTTCTCACCGAGTCCACGGGACGATCCACCTTTAGGGGTGGACGCCTTCGCTCACAGCCCGTGGTCCAAAAAGCTTCTATACGTGTTCCCTCCGGTCCGCTCATCCCACAGGTCCTGGATTGAGTCCGGGAGGAAGAGTTGTCAGTCATCCTCGAGGCTCCCGTGCGAAAGAACGCTTCATGGTTCCCAAACCTACAACAGCTGGTGTCGTGCCGGCTGTGGAAACTGCCGTGGAGGGAGGATGTGTTCCTCCAAGCAGAAGGAGCGATCAGGAGCTACCTGGAAATCGGTCAGCACCTCTGGGTTTGGCTGCTGAACGGATCCGCTTAGAGAGCATGGGCCTCCCATAGGATGTGGTGCGTACGATCCAAGGCACACAAGCCACACAAGCCACGTCCACCACAGCGCTTTACACGTCAAAGTGGACAACTTTTCAGCGCTGGTGCGCAGAGAAAGGCATGGAGGCCATTTCATGTTGGCTAGGCTGCGTGCTGTCATTTCTGCAGCAGCTGATGGACAGAAATTTACCGTTCAGCACCATTAAAACTTATGCTGCAGCTATTTCTTCATGTTATGAGGGTTTTGGTGGCAGAACAGTTTTTAATCACCCACTGATGAAGCGTTTCCTGAAAGGTGTACAGAGACACAGACCTGTGTCACGCCCACTAGCTCTACAGTGGGACCTAACAATGGTTTTACGCGCATTGATTAAAGCTCTGTTTGAGCCTCTAGATGAGGTTCCACTTAAATTTCTGTCATTTAAAACAGCCCTGCTGTTAGCTCTGACATCTACAAAGAGAGTGAGTGATTTATCTGCTCTCTCTGTTGCTTCTTCATGTCTCAGGATTCAAGCTGACGGCAGCTCAGCTATGCTGCGTCCTAACTTTGCTTTTACTCCTAAAAGCATCACAAGTTATTTCAGATCGAGAATTATCACTTTGGATGGTTCCAAACCCTCCTCCTCATAACTGAGGAGGAAGCAATGTCTCACCTCCTCTGCACCGTTCGCGCGCTCTCGTGTTATGTGGCGCGCACGGCTGCAGTGCGCTGCTCTCAGCGTCTGTTTGTGCATTACGTGATGTTTCCACTTTCTCCATGACCCATTCTGTTCTCAGGGTTCTGACAGAATGATTATTATTTTTCATGGAGTTTTAACCTGGGCTCACACCTGCCTGCATGCAGACGCAGTGTGATGTTTATTATCAGTCACAGTTCATGACTGTTGATGTTACTGATCTGTTCATCATGAGGAGTGTTGACCTGCTCTGCTCATCGTTACACTGTTACAGCTTGTAACCTTCGTTGTTCCTATTCACAGCAGCAGGTCTGTTATCTCAGCCTTTTTCTCTCACCAGAGTTCATTCGTTTCTCTGGTGCGCTACTGCTCATGGAGCGCGTAATTACTCGCATAGAAGGCTGAGTGATAAAATGTGTTTGTGCGAGCAGATGCTTCATGTTTGTGTCTGGATGGACCCAATGAGGCATAGACTACATCCTGCTTCACCTTTAACCCACTAGCGATAGCCTTAAAGGGCGAAGCCTATACGAAATAGAAAGTTGGTTACATACTTGGTTTGCTACCCTCATACATCTCCTCCTACATGTCTTTGCGTGAGTGCAGCTACAGTGTGTGCTCTCAGGACATGATTACCTGCAGTGTTCCGTCAGTGAGGACTGAACTTGGAAAAAGGGCCTTCTCCTATTCCGCTCCTGCTTCATGGAATATCTTACAAAAAGATCTGAAGCTCTCGACCTTGACTTCTCTAAATGGTTTTCAGAATCTGTTGGAATCCTGGCAAAAACCAATGCAGATTTGTTCCTGTCTTTGATTTTATACGTCTACCTTATAATGTTTTGCTAGTTTTTTGATACTTTGTAAAAAAAAAAAAAATGTATTTCTCTCTTTTGTTTTTCTCTCTTTTGTTTTCTATTGTTTATTGTTTAAGGAAATTCTACCATTGCTGTTCATTGTTCTTTAGTTTTAGCAGGTCGCTTTCGTAAATGAGCCCATGAGGCTCAATAAGATTTACCTGACTAAATAAAGGTTGAATGAATGAATACTATAACCTCAGATTCTATGAGTATAGGTGTAGCCCTTTAAGCTCTGGGCCTCACTGGTTCCTAAATGGCTGAAGAAAAAAGGCTATATGGGAGCTGATTGTCCGGTCTCAACGTAATTTATACGGACCGAGTGGGGCCCACACACAGCAGGTGGGCGTGGACTAAGGTTTTCAGTGCAGCGCTGCGCGCGGAGGGATATACCCACTAGCGATAGCCTTAAGGGTTGCGCCTATACTCATAGAATCTGGGTTACAGTACGTAACCAACGATTTAAAGACTGAAGTTCAGTGTGGAAGCCACAACACAGTCTCTAGGAAAAACTAAAGTGAGGACTACAGTGAGCTGGCTGTAGCAGCTGCTGCTGCATCTTCAGTTTCCTACAGAGTAATAGATTACAGCAGGGGTGTCCCATACGTTGATGGTGATCTACTGGTCAATCTCAAAGGCATTATGGGTAGATCGTAAGGCATTAAAAAATAGACGTCAGTCTATCATCCATCTATGAAAATAGTCTCTTGATTGACAGACAGGGCAGCCAGTCTGAGATAGGGGTGGGCGATATGGCTAAAAAATTATATTGTGATATTTCAGAGCATCAGTGGTGGGCACCGCTAATTAAAAAATTAGTTCCACAATTTCTAAAACGCTTATTAATTTTTTTAGGTCCACAATTTCAAAAGCACAAATGTCTTATGAAAATTAGGGGAAGCTAATCTAATCCGCTATTTATATATTTCTATATTATATATATATATATATTTATATATAGCCGGCAGCGTTATCAATATTTGCACTACACTGCCAACTGAAAAGTAACAAAAATGATCCTAAAAGGATGAAATTACAAAAATCAAAGGATTTATTTAATACTTTACGTACATATATTCTATTCGGCCACGAAATTAACAAAAAATAGAATGATCTTTTAATCCCTAAAACCACGTTTAAATCTCAAATACACGGGTGTGTCGCCACCGCATTTATACATAAAACCCAAATACATGAAACTAACGACTCGCCGTCGAATGGTCGACACAAAACGCACAATAAAATCATCCGGCCACGTTAATTTGGCTTGAAACAGCGGGGTTCTCTACGGATTTATCCATTAGTAACCCAAAACAACCAGCTGGACACAGAGTTCAGCGTCTATAGGTAGTCAACAGATTTAATGAAAAGTAACTAAAATACATAAAAATAACGACTCACCGTCAAATGGTCGACACAAAACACACCTTAAAATCATCCGGCCACGTTAATTTGGCTTGAAACAGCGGGGTTGTCTGCGGATTTATCCAAGTACCCAGCACAAACAGTAGCCACAGAACTAGCCCTCGAGTTCACGACTGACCCGGAAGATGTCAAGATGGAATAGTCCATTTTTAGTAGGGGGATAAAGAAATCGACCGTTTTTTTAATTGCGTATTTAATGATCGTTTTCATCGTAACTATAATTATTTTTATGTTAAATGTACATTAACAAGCAGGATCAATGTTAGTGATGTAGGTGACTGCACGGGGCGAGGCGGGGCCGGGGCCACTGCTGAAATGGGACCCCCAGGCATTTACCTACATGGTAGAGCCGAGTCTGTTCTCAGCTCTGCCCCCCTCCCCCTCACACCCTTTCCTCTCTGCTGTTTACGGTGGGGAAAAAGGTAAAACAAGCAGCATAAGAGCTTGTAAATAAGTTTATTGGTTTTTACTGATAGATAATTAGTTATTAGCGGTACTGCATTTTAAATAAAAATAGCACAAATCCGCTTATGAATTATAAAAGTTAGTCAATTCACAAAAACGCTGACAAAAAGTTTAGGTCCACTGTAAGCGGATTAGCGCTTTAGCGCTACCTAGCGTTCATGCGCCCACCACTGCAGAGCATTATCACGATAACGATAAATTTCGTGACATAACTAATTTAAATTAAAAAAAACAGAAATCAAATTTGTTTATTTGACAAAATTAACTTAACATGTTGCTTTGCAGTATTATATAACATTTAAAAAAACAACAAGGGTTAATTTTACTGATATTACTTTATTTAGTAAAGTACTCAGTCTCAAAGGATATTAAAAAAAAAGATCTTGTTATTTAGATTGAAAAAGTCTGCACAAAATATAGATCAACAAAATCCACCACAAAAACTAAGGTGCAAGTGTAGTTTCCTAAAACAACTAAATAAAATGAAGCTTAAAGAGGCACTCAACCCACTGTGAAACCGTAGCTCTGCCCCCAGACCAGATTCAAAAACCCTCATGAAAATGGGAGTGTCGGGAGACAAGGAGGGGAGGAGGTGGGTGTGCTGGTGAAGATTCTCAGTCCAGGACATGATAAAATCAAAAAAGGCGTTCAATACAGGATCAACTGGACTTTATTTGTTGCAGAAAACGTTTCGACTTCTGTCCAGAAGTCTTTTTCAATTCTGAATGAATGGAAGCTGTGAGAACGAGAAGTTTTATACAAGCCACGCACCAACATATGAAATTGGAAACTGAAATAACACCACAAAATACCTAACATGCCCATTCTATTTAAATTGACAAAACAACACATCACACCTGGGGGTTTGTAACACATACATGTAAATTGAAAGATCACACCTTAACAGTAGGAGGTTCCCTTGAGGTCTCTGGTAGAAGACACAAAACTGTATGTAAATTGACAAAAAACACCTCCCAAACAACAACAGAGGCTACTCAGAGAAACTTTGTTAGTCTAATTTACAGACAAGACATCCCTGCTCCCATCCAGTGTAAAACGTTTCGGAATCAAATCCAAAACTGAGTTATAAGTCTTAGAAAGTTGAAATCTCAGACCTCCTCCTCTGTTAAGAGAAGGTTTTTCTCTCTTAACATACAAAGCTTCCTTCACCCCCCTCTCAAACCATCTGTGTTCTCGGAGGAGGTGGGTGGTTGAGCTGCGTTCACGCCCCCTCTAGCAACAAACTAAAACGAACTAAAACTCCCAGCAAACAACTTACAGCAAGCAACAACAAAGTATAAATATGTAGGTGTATTTATCTATTCCGACCCGATCTATCCAAAACAAAAGGCTTTAGGGAAAAAAAATGAAATTAATACTACACGGTATGCCGTGACCGGGGTTCGAACCTGGGTCTGTCGGACCCCAAACCTGCACTTCCACCACTGCCCCAACTTGGCCTACATGCTTTGCTCGTCCATCGCACCATAAGAAAACGAATACAACCAAATAGTTACGATGACGTGAAAAGTATTCTTAAAGTCCAACACCCACCATGTTTTCAAATTGCATTGCCATTAATATTTATTAGTTTATTTAAAAATAATACAGGAGCGTTTACTTATATTGTGGAGAAATAACACTAAATGTGTTATTTCATGATTTATAGCAGATTTTAGCATGCAGCTCCGGGAAAATCTGCCCCTCTCCATATATGGGCATTCACTTGGGCATTCACGTCACCAGAGTGACGCCTTGGAGTTACAGGCGAGCAGAGGAAAAGAAAAAGGAAGCATTTTTAAATATTCCATAAAGCTGCCTGTTGATTAATCCTGCTGTCGCTCACTCATGTCATCATATTCTGAGCGAGCATCCACTTAGACATACTAGTTTAATTCGTTTGATCGCGACAAATTCATTCATTTCCGCATCGCCCCGCATTTCTCGCCCCGTGATGAGAAAGGCACCCAGCCTCGCAGCTGAGCTCTGCCCGCGCGCATGCTTCACGACCCGTGCTGCTGCAACAAGGCTGACGAGAGATAAGAGCAGATACATACACTCGAGGGAGCAAATTACACCGGCACGAGGAACTTCAAAGGTGACCAGCGGAGCGGAACGAGGAGCCAGAGACCGCGCGCGGCTCGCTCCTCAGGGGCAGAATGAATTAGAGCAGCAACAGGTCCGCAGCGGTGTTATAAAATAAATAATAAATAAAATCAGAGCGCTGGTCCACACACAAATGCACCAGGAAATATGCAGGAAATATGCAGTTTTAACGCACTCTCTCTCATAAACCTCCATGGAAACTCACTCCTACCTTCTGCCTTCTGGGTGGAGATCCATGTAACAAGAGGCATGACCCTTCGGGACTTTTCGGCCAGGTTTCCGGATTCATTCGGGAGTGGGTTGTTTTTTTTGTTTTTTTTTAACCCTCGCCTGGCCCAAATGCAAAAATGAAAATAAAATTCATAAAATACTACAGTAATTCTCCAATATGGTGAATTGTTACTGTCACGGTGGGTGTTGTCCTTTAAAATAAATAAGTACAAATATACAAATAACTAGTGCCATTCCAAAAACTATGAGTTGTTACAGTACTTTTCCGATGTGCAATGTACCACTTCCATATAAGGTATGAACTGCAGCGCGGACCTTCCCATCTCTGCAGGGGATTGGCTCTGCTTGAACCACTTTTGTGACGTCAGAGTGTACAAGACACGTCAGAGAGAGCAGTCCTTGACCAATAAGAAAATTAAGCTGCAATACCTATGTTCAACCCATAGGGTTACCGTAAACACGTTTTTAGACCAAATATTGCCGAATTAAACTAATACGCACAAATATATGAAGATTAACACAGACATAGTGCTATACAACATTTTAGACCCATTCTAGGGAGTTTATCAGCTAAAAAGTTAATTTGGAGTTTAGTTCCTCTTTAAGATCTGTTGAGCATAAATGTAACATACAACAAAATATATGTTGCCTTTAAATGAAGTATAACTTCCAGAACTTGTAACAAGGTGATCAGCTGACCCCTGAAGCTTGTTGATGTTTCAGCTTCATCTATTCATGCAGGAATGATTCATTTATCTGACTGATCGATCACCTGTGGAACTCAAGAGACAGTTGAGCAGCGCATGTTTGTACCGACAGTTTAGAGCTGGGGAGATGCAGCTGCGCACGCAGCTCAGAGCGGGGTGGGAGGAAGGGGAGAGAGATGAGCTGTCTACCTGCAGTTTAGAGCTGGATGGAGAGAAACTGAGACACACGGTTTGTTTTTAGCATTTTAGCTAGCTAGTATTGTGCGTAACTAATTAGCGTTACAGGGGAGGTGCGCAGTTCGGTTTGGTCGTTTGAAGCGCTCGGTTGTTAAGGGGGCGGGGCGCCTTGACGTATTACGTCATGAAATTAGCACATCATGATATAACTTTTTTGCCAGGGCAAGCTTTTTTTACCGGTATTACTGGGAACGATATGATATAGCCCAGCCCTAGTCTGAGGCCCTGTTTACACAACATGAAACGTTTGGTCGTTCATTTACAGACAACAGCCTCATTCTCTGAAACTAAAGGTTTCTGAATCCAGGTCTCAGAGTGGAGATTTTCAAGGGAACCCACCACGGATGTATGAAATACTCCAAGTGTGAAGTGGTACATGCACACTACAGGTGGCTGCAGTCCAAACTTTTTCTGCTGTAACAACAGTTATAATATATAACAACAGTTATAATATATAACAACAGTTATAATATATAACAACAGTTATAATAAATAACAACAGTTATAATAAATATAACAACAGTTATAATAAATATAACAACACTTATAATAAATATAACAACACTTATAA
>JBBPBX010053899.1:10545-23681 GCA_038048925.1 Garcialebias charrua
TTTTATTGTTTTAATTACTTTTTAACCAATAAAAAGCATCAAGACTTATGTTTATTTTTACTGCATTTTATTTTTTTAAAAATATATATATATATTATTACACAATCACTACCTCCCTAGAACCTTCATTTTCAGTTTTGAATGCTGTTTAAAAATGTTTAACATGTGCTGTATAAGAGGATTTGACCCACATATTCATAAATACACAGTTGAAATACACATTAAATGTGTCATTTAAGTGCTCAGAATGTTGAGCTCAGATCAGCCCAGAGCCACTTAGCATGGCTTTGTGCTGTAGAGATTTACAGTAAGTAAGCACGTATTTACGGGTAGTTGAGATGCATTTACAGGAAATGAAAAGTCAACTGTAATATTTTTTTCATGTTTTCCAAAAGCAGCTTAATGCTACATTAAATAGTTTTGACTGCAAGTAAACCAACCTCTAAATGGTGACTGCGTGTCAGCCTGTACACTGTATCTTATGGCTATCTAAATGATGACCAGACCATACCTGTTTGTCCAGCTGAAACTAAAATGCATGAGTACATTATAAAATCCTTCCATCCATTATTTTTCACTTTTTCCTGAGCTGAGTCACAGGGGCAGCAGCTGGAGCAAGGAGGCCCTAACATCTCCTTCCAAAGCCACCACTTTCAGCTCTTCTGAAAGCATTCCCAGGCCAGCCAAGAGACATAAGACTCATTCACAAGACGCCCGAGTCCAGGACTGAGATGTGTGTTCTAAACGGCCCAAAGTGATGGGCGGGGGGAAGTAGGCCTAGGTACTAGGGGTGCAGAAAAAAAAAATCGATTTTTTTAAAGAATCGAGATTCTTAGTCCTGGCGATTCAGAATCGATTCTAAAAGCCCCAAAATCTTTTTTTTTTTTTTTTACATTAAAACCCAAAAGATAAAGAAAATAAAACCATATCTCATAGTATATGAAAGAATACATAAAATGAAAGGTGGCAGAAAGAAGAAGAAATCTGACCTGAACCAGTGACCTCCAGGACCCGATAAGGATAAAGCGGGTAAAGATGATGGATAGATGGCTTTTGTTGAAAAGATTTACCAAACAAATCTTTTAAACAAAATCCATCCATACACATTTGAAACATGGATGAATGCAATATGATTTTGAAGTCTATTTTATTTTGAGTTAAATGTTTATGCAATACAGTAGGCTGAAATCTTTGTTTACGTTTGTATTTTGAATTATTTGTGATGGACTGGAGACATGTCCAGGGTGTCCCCTGCCTCTCGCACAGTGACTGCTGGATATAGGCACCAGTGACCTCCGGGACCCGATTAAAGCTGCTGCATTCTATTCATATACCCATCTGCTCACAATTCAGGCTGCTGTATTTATACTGTATTATTTGACATTATTAATGTTTGCTACAAGCATACATTATTGTTTTAAATAAATGTTTTATTTGTTTACATTATTGTTTAATCTTTTCATGATTTCAATTGAAAATTGTTTCAGAATCGAAAATCGTTTCAGAATCGAAAATCGATTCTGAATCGAAAATCGATCCTGAAATGAAAATCGTTTTAGAATCGAAGATCGATTTTTAATCGAATCGGGGCATCAAAAATCAGAATTGAATCGATTCTCCAGACACTGAGAGATTCGCACCCCTACTGGCTACCTTTCTAAAAAAAAGTCAGTATCGGTAACGGTGTCTGTACCTTCACTTCGGTGTCGGTTCCTGGATGGTTGTTTTTTAGTACCAATTTTGCAATTAATATCAATTCTAACAAGAATAAAATTACACATTACAGTACAAATCACGAGTTTTATTTTTTTAACTTTGGTATTTTTCCATTCCAAACAGTTTTCATACATAAAAATAAATAATTTCCAGGTCAAAAGAACAGTTGCAAACCAGTGACACCACGTCAGTGTCTAATGCTCACTGCTACACACTGAGGACCTTTTCGCTTACTGTAACAGTTTTTTTTTTTTTCAGAAAAATCAACATGTCTGCTTTCTTTGGACACAAACAAGTCCACTCCTGGCTGATGGTGTCTCCAGCAGTAGGAAATGTTCACTCTGAGGGTGTGGATGATGATTGCACATACAGATACCTGGTTGTCAAGTTTGATAGCACTGGCATAGTGTCCCTCACATTCCAGAACCAGGTCACTGGGTTCACTGAGGTTAAGCCTCCAGTATAGCTCTGCGTTGGGCCGAGCGCCGCTCGACGCGCGCGTGCTACGCGCAGGCAGTTTACATTATAGCTCTGTGTGAGCTCCAGCGCTTTTGCTCCAAATACTTGACATCATTTGAGCAGAAGCAGGGCGGAGCGTTTACTTACGGGACAAACTGAGGTCGCTTATTGGTCATTTGCTGACATGCCTACTGAATTGATTGACATGTCTGGGTGGTGAAAGAAAAGGCACAGGCTGCGCAGCGGTATTTTGTGTTTATATGTTAATAAAAAGTTCTAAAAAATAAAATAAAAACAGGGAGCGCTGGTCTTGCAGCCCACAGCCCACCAGGAAATATTTAGAACCTGGCGCAGCCACGTTGGACATGAGTTTAGTTCACTTGTGACAAGTTCATTCATTCCTCCTCATCGGAGGAGGAAGCGAATGGTGACCGCTTCAAGCGATCACTTGACTTTTGGCAAAAAAACAAAAGAAAAGTCCAGATCAGCGATGAAGAAAGGATATTTAATACATTTGTGTCCCATACAAAACAGTCCGCCCCCAGGCAGTTTATTGTGAGACAACGCGCGCGTAAGCGGTCATAAAATTTGAGCTTGGCGCGTTCACGCCCGCGTTCAAAGGCTTGTGCCGCGGCGCTCACACGGCGTGCAGCGGCGCTCGGCCCAACACAGAGCTATACTGGGGGCTTTAGGGTTGATGGCAGACTTCTGTACCTCTGTGTCTCTTCCTGAATCTTATCTATGGTTCTCTGGGGTTTAGGGCTCTTATCATCTCCCTAATAGACCTTTTACCAGTTGACGTCATCGCGCATGCGCACTCGCATTTTTCGAGAATTTACCGGAAACGGGGGCTAACGCAGCCACAGTACTGGAGAGTTTTCATTACTGCCAACGGTCGCGATGGGGAAATATGACTTTTATTGTGTTTATAATTGTTCGAGGCAACGTAAACGAGTAAAAGAAGAAGGTGAGACTTGTTCGTTTTACCAAGTCCCTCTAGGAAAGTCGAGTAAAGCAACTAAAAGAAGGAAGATGTGGCTTCAAGCGCTTCACCGGCAGGACTTCACCCCGACACAAAGCAGCAACGTGTGTAATCAGCATTTTTTATCTGGCATGGCCATTAATGATCCAAGCTCCGTGGATTACGTTCCTACATTACATCTTGGATATGGGAAACAGACAAAACAGAGAACAACCTCCCGCAGCAGAACAACATGCTTCTGGACAGTTGATAAGCTAGCAGCTAGCTAGTTCTACTAGCCTCTCTGTACCTCAGTCCACTGCCTGTGTTGAAGTTTCAACCTGCGAAATGCAATGAGAGTCTTCCTTCAACCCCCCTGAAGAAATAACAGGTGAGTAAAATGTCATCAGACATGCAGCTCTGTAAAAATGAACAGACCACTGCACTGTTAGCCTGTTATCATTTGAACTCTTTCTGCGTTGAAAAAATATACAGTAGTAGTTTCCACAAGACAAACATGTTTTATTAACATTATTTGAGGTCTGACAGCACTGCATCTTTGAAAACATTTCTGCCATTTCTCTGTTTCTGTAAGTTATTCGCACAGTTTTGCTGGGAGCATCGGTGACATGCTGTCACAGAAAAAAAATAGCAATCCTGTCATCAATGTGTATAAGCATACAGTTTAACTATACATAAGACTGTTTTGTTTATTGTCAAATATGAATTAATACTTTCTTTGTACAGCAACTGGCCACCAACTCCTTGCTGACAAAGGGTTTGATGTCAAGTCAGAGGTGGAAAAAGTGGAGCTAGTCTGAATCCGCCCCATTTTCTGCATCCAAGGCACACTGGGGAAGAGGTATGTATTGTACAAGGAGTGTTGTGGCCTTTTGTAGCACAAAGTGCAATAAAGTAAAAATATCTTTGTAAGTACAGGTGTTTCCGGCAGCGTGTAACTGGCCCGGCGGGGCACAAAGATTCGCTTGCCCGCTGGGCCGAAACGCATTTATGGACCTGTCGGGCCTGTTGTGATCCAAATACATATATTTTAAATAAATTCTGTCGACCGTGACATCACATTGGTTGATGTTTTTGAAGGACGTCACGCTAATCCAATGAAAACACAGGACTCCTCAGCTGGCTCAGTCATTCCCTCCCCAATTAGACCAAATTTATATACTGTATTCAAATCCATGTTTATTACAGTAATTGATTAATGAAATAGTCCACACATCCCAAAACAGACATTGATTGTAGTACATTAAATTTAGAAATGAACACACCAACCTTTAAATATAAAGCAACTGTGCTCTAATTTGACTTTTAGTGAAGTGGAACTTTTGTTTAGTTAAATTTTTTAATCTGTTAATATACAAATGCTGTTTTAGTCACATTTTAGGATTTTGATGACTTAGCACCAGAACCCCATAAACATTAAACTGTCTAAAGTCTCCAAGTTGTCAGAGAAGGCATAATTAAAAAATATATATTAGCAGGTTACTTTCTGTCCTTGTAGGCAGCTGTCCTTTAACAAGTGAAATGACAAATACAAACACATCCTCTGGTATGTGTTGTTTCTGTTTGTGACTTATATAAATAATGTGTGTGTGCAACAATGCAATGTAATAATTGAATTAAAAATGAAACCATTTCAGTAAAGCACCGTTTATTTTATTACCCAAAAAATCTGGTAGAAACATCTTGATAACGTGCAAACTTCAGCTGTATTTAATCAGTATCTTTAAACATCATATCAAAATGAGAAACACTTCTGTTGTAATCATCTTGACATGCAAAAACAGTAGCATTTTTTTTTCTGTGTTTGAACCATTCTTCACTGCATAACTGTTTGCATGTTTCTGCCTTAATTAAATCTGATTCTGCTTGTGAGACATTTAAAGATGTTTTGAACTTCTGGCAGGTCTCTCTGATGGTGTGGAGACTGGACAGGTGCCAAGGTCGTCAGCTATACTTCATCTGCCGGAGGGTCTGGATCAAGAACCGTAGCCAGGGGCACAGCATACCTCAAAAGAAAAAAACATGAAGCTTTAAAATGTAGACAAAATAAAGGAATTAAAGAAAAATACAGATAAGTGTTAGTGATTTTTAATGTTTACTACTTCACCTGAAATAGGTCAACAATGGCTCCACGCTCAAAATGTCCTTGTGAAGACCAGCAGTGATGGGCTCATTCTGGACATCAGGATGTCGTGGGTCAAAACGCAGGCTGTTCAGCGTTCTCCTGGAAAACTTCTCAACGTTGATGTCATGCCTTAAATGACACCAACATGAAAAATGTGGTTGATATCAAACACATATTAGCAAATCTGTTTGTAGAAGTTTTTTTTAATGTCCAAAAACTATTCCAGATCTTACAATTGTAGAAAACATTTAAAACCGTACATATGTCATTGCATTTATTTCTTATCTAGTGCCACTAGAAAACAACAATAATTAACACAATACAATAAACTACAATTGTACAATGTTGAATAGTTTTTTGACTGGAATAAGACAAAATAAGTGATATTGTATTATTCCAGTTGTTGGTGAAGTTTGACTGAAAGTCACCTTTCTGGGTATTTGTGTTATAAGCATAATATGAAATTTCTTCAGGAACACTGATTAAACTCACTTTAAAACTTGCAGCTCATCCAAGTAGCAGGTGCAGTTCGTTTTTGGGCTGGTCCCTTCCATGTACAAGGTAACTGGGTGCAGGTTGGTTTAGAATGTATTTCCAGCATGGTTGCAGCCACCTCCTTGTCTGCAAAAACAAACACAATATACAACCATATTGTATGTGTCATTATGGAATTCACATGCAAAATATATTGTTTGTAATATATTTAAGATTTTCACACATTTTACGTCTAATAATGTGTAAGCTGTGTAAACAGCATGTCAAAAGTGCAATAGTAAATACAATCTGTGTATGGTTCGTTCTTTGGTTATTCCGTTTCAAAATAAAAACCAAATAACCAAACAAGCTTTGGTTGTTCCGTTTTTTCATTTTAAAACAAAATTACAAAAACGGTTTTTAAACGTTTTTTTCGTTATTTCGTTTTTAAAACTAAATTAGAAAAACGTAAATTGCAAAAATAAAAAAAGGGTACGTTTTGTTTTGTTTGTTTGTTTAACTGCAACGGTTAAACCAAAGACGAGCTTTTATTTTGAAGTTATTCATTCGGACCTTAAACCGAAAATGAAGACCTCTGAGTGTACGTTGTCTTATTTAGAGGGAATCAACACATTTAATTGAGAGCTGATGATCTAACCGTCAACAACATTGATTTAATATTCCAAGTAAGTAATTAAATCATTACATTTGATAAACTTCCGTGTATGTTTAACAATAATTGACCGTAGGCTAATGCTAATGCTAACGTTTCTCGCTGAGGTCTGTTTACTCATAGATTAGTTTTTAAATTAATCTTATGTTTATGTTTGGAATCATTGGCATCAAGTGTTGTGGAATTTGGAATAACACGTAGGGCGAATACGACATCAGAAATTTTACATTTTAAGTAATTAAAAAACAAGTGTGTTATGGGCAAACCACACGGTTTTATAACAAATCAATTTATTATTTACCATTTAGATACTCTTTTTTTCTTTCTTTCAGGTGCGTGCAGACTCTGTTTTATTGACAGCTGATGACAACAGAGGTGTGTCGCCTGATGCTTTTGACACTTTTGAACTAAGAGGAAAAAAAACAGGTATCCTTCACCTGCATTATACGTTCCCAACAACTTTAATCATCTTTTAAAACATAAATAGTTTTATAAATGTTTATGATGATATCAATCAAGTCAACTCCACAATTCTGTTTCCTGATTTACAACACAGCTCCTTCACACTAGTTCTAAATGAAGGTTTTACAAACATTTACATTCCCTTCAGGTTATAATGACTCTTTTTTTTTTAAACAAATTGTAATTGAATATTTGGGGGTAATATTTTTATGAGTTTTATACATGACTTGTAAAATACTATGTTCAACCAAATCATAACATTTTAATAATTTCAATTGATGAAATAATCTATTTGTTGGGTGACCATAGCACTTCCTACTAATAATTCTTATAGGTCTTTTTTGTAAAATAAAAACATGGTTTGTAATTGTTTTGCATGCTTTTCCCCAAACTTCATTACAATAGATTAAATATGGAACAATTATTACATTATACAATATATACAAAACTTTGTCATTCAAAAACTATTTTACTTTATACAGTAATGCAAGAGAGTCCAGGCAGGATGGAGCAGATGGAGAAAAGTTTCAGGAGTGATTTGTGACAAAAAGGTGTCAGCAAAGGTCAAAGGAAAAGTTTACAAGACAGTGGTGAGACCAGCTATGTTGTATGGTCTGGAGACAGTGTCATTGACAAAAAGACAGGAGAAAGAACTGGAAGTGGCAGAAATGAAGATGTTGAGGTTCTCCTTAGGAGTGACAAGGATGGATAAGATCAGGAATGAGATCATCAGAGGTACAGCACATGTTGAACAACTGGGAGATAAAGTTAGGGAGGCCAGACTGAGATGGTTTGGACATGTCCAGAGGAGGGACAGTGGGTATATTGGTAGAAGGATGTTAGAAATGCAGCTGCCAGGAAAAAGACACAGAGGAAGGCCAAAGAGGAGATATATGGATGCAGTTAGAGAGGACATGAAGGTAGTTGGAGTGAGGACAGAGGATGCAGAGGACAGAGTGAGGTGGAGGAGGATGACTCGCTGTGGCGACCCCTGAAAAGGGAAAAGCCGAAAGAAGAAGTAGTAATGCAATTGATGTTTTTATTCTTAAGTAATTTACATGAGATTTCTATGTCAGCTTCTTATAAATAACAACACCCAAAAGTTTTAATTAACTATGAATTTCAAAGCTGTAAATTTTAAAGTTGTTTAAATTTATTGTGCCGCCGCTGTGGTGTGGGGGTTGAGCGCGCGGCACATGTTCTGAGGCTAGCCCTCGCTGCGGGTGTCTCGGGTTCGAGTCCCAGTCCCGACGACCTTTCGGCAATCTCTCTCCCCCCCTCTCTGAGCTTTAACTCTCATGTAAAGGTCATTTTATTGATTTTAGGTTGCTATGCAGAATATTATATAGTTGATATTGATAAGTATTGTGTATACCAAGCAAATTACAGTAAATGTAAAACTTGTTAAGAAATATTGTGCAATGTTGCAATAATACTAACATGTTACCCATTTTTATGTTAAATACAGAGCCTATGAAGGAGCCAATGTTTGCAGACTGCTGTAGAAGTCTTCTTGGTTGCCAGTCTCACCTGCAGCCGTGGCAGAGCAGCCGTACTCACTGTCCAAAGTGTCACGAGGAGGATTTTGAATACCACATACACTCAGTTGTGTTCTAACCAACTTCCTACACTTAAACAAGTTTTCTTTATTTTTACTTTATTTATTTTTCATCACAATATTGTTTTATGACATTGAGAAAAAATTGTCTTACATTTATAAATAATGTTCAAAAGGTTTTTTTATACAGACATTTTACAATAAAAGATTGTTTTGCACTGAAACTGAATTTCTCTCTTAATTTTTTTATATACTGTACTGTACTGTAAATGATCATTTTGGATTAATTCACAATCACCATTTATTTTAAACGTGAATAATTTATTAAATTTTCACACCTTCTTAAACATTTCATACATGTCTCTGTCACATGGAGCAGGCAGAAGAGTGCTTCAGTGAAAATGCTGTAGTCATTGACTGGGTAAGCAGCCCCAAACTCCACCTCTGCCAGGCTTCTGTCTTCTTCATTATGAAATGGATCCACACCAAAGGTTGACTCTGTTCGCAGTGAAGATCCCAAAGGTGATGTGCATCAGTTGCACAGGGTAACAGGCTTTCTGCAATTTTGGCAGCTGATTGGGTATTCCTCGGCCTAGAAAAAAAGTGAAAAGAAATTCACCACAAGAAGGCATCTGACGATAGAACGTTTGTCTTATATTTAGGGGTGCTTGAACAATCAACATGAGAAAACAGCTAATTTAGTCTATTCTTAAACCTCTGGTGAGGACTAATTACCCAGTGGTAGGATAATGTATGTCTATACTGTACAGGATTCATGTGATAATTTTAAAGCACAACAGCATGTTTTTCTTGTGTGCTACTTCCAGAAAGCAGTACCTTTTTTAAATAAAACACAAACATTCAAGTCAAACTCAGTTTTCAGCATTGAAGAATAATGTGATCTCCAGTTTCTGTTTTAATTAAAATGTAGTTACCTCTTGGGTTGGCTACTGCCTCTAGTTCAAAAGTGTCAAAAGCCCCTCCACCAGTGAGGTAAAACACCTCTGTTGCCATCAGCTGTCAATAAAACAAGAGTCTGCACGCACCTGAAAGAAAGAAAAAAAGTATCTAAATGGTAAATAATAAATTGATTTGTTATAAATCACAGCACTGAATCTGCACTGCTCAAAGTACAGAATGACATTCTTCTGTCTCTGGATGCAAAAAACCCTGCTCTGCTGGTGATGTTAGACCTCTCAGCAGCTTTTGACACCGTCGACCATCAGGTACTAATCAACCGCTTGTCTCAGCTGGTTGGCCTCCAGGGAGCTGTGCTTGAGTGGTTCAAATCTTACCTGTCTGGGAGAACTTTTTCTGTCATGATAGGCGATCTGTCCTCCTCTTCATCAACCCCTCTGACCTCTGGCGTACCACAGGGATCTATTCTAGGGCCAGTCCTCTTCTCTCTTTACATGCTGCCATTAGGATCAATCATCACACGTCATAACCTGTCTTTTCACATGTATGCAGACGATTTACAAATCTATCTGCCAGTC
Source organism: Garcialebias charrua (assembly GCA_038048925.1). Taxonomy (NCBI): domain Eukaryota; kingdom Metazoa; phylum Chordata; class Actinopteri; order Cyprinodontiformes; family Rivulidae; genus Garcialebias; species Garcialebias charrua. The sequence goes on from JBBPBX010053899.1 coordinate 20,491, forward strand.
ACTCCCAACCCCTCACTCAGTTCAAACACTCTTGTCAACTGCTTAAATGACATTAAGCACTGGCTCTCTCAAAACTTCCTCCACCTAAACACAGATAAAACTGAATGCATTTTATTTGGTGCACCTGGTGACACCAGCAACATCCTTCCCAGTCCCAGTGTTGGTTTTCCCCTCCCCCACTTCAACCCGGTGGTCAGAAATCTTGGAGTGCAGCTTGACTCCAACTTAAAGTTTGATAAACAGATCAGTTCTGTTGTCAAGACCAGCTTTTTCCAGCTCCGTCTGCTCTCCAAAGTCAAGTCATTTCTCAGCCGTGGTGATCTGGAGAAGGCCATCCATGCCTTTGTGACCTCCAGACTTGATTATTGTAATGCTTTGTATGTTGGTATTAATCAATCCTCCATCTCCCGTTTACAGCTTGTACAGAACTCTGCCGCGCGCTTTTTGACCAACACACGAAAATATGAACACATCACTCCTGTCCTGTCCTCTCTACACTGGCTCCCGGTTCAGTTCAGGATACAGTTCAAGCTGCTCCTGTTTGTTTTCAAAGCTCTGAATGGACTTGCTCCTCTGTACATCTCAGAACTTTTGAAAGCCCATCAGCCCGGCAGAGATTTACGCTCTGCCAGTCAACACCTGCTGGAGGTGCCTCGCTCAAGGTACAAACAATGGGGAGACCGGTCATTTTCTGTTGCCGGCCCAAAAGCCTGGAACAGTCTCCCCCTTGAGCTGCGTGCCACCTCTGATCTGACTCTGTTCAAAACCAGACTGAAGACCCACTTGTTCAAAAAAGCTTTCAGTGTGTAACTTTTATTACTTTTGGTATTTTAATATGTAGCATTTTTTATTTCCATTGCCTTTTTATTTCCACTTGTTCAAAAAAGCTTTCAGTGTGTAACTTTTATTACTTGTGTTATTTTAGTATGTAGCATTTTTTATTTCCATTGCCTTCTTTTATTGCTGTTGTTTCTTATTCTATTTTCATTGATTTATTGTTCCAGTTTATTCATCTTTTTATCCTGTTAAGCACCTTGGTCAATGCAAGGCATTGTAGGAAGGTGCTATACAAATAAAGTTTATTATTATTATTATTATTATTATTATTATTATAAAACCGTGTGGTTTGCCCATAACACACTTATTTTTTAATTACTTAAAATGTAAAATTTCTGATGTCGTATTCCACGTGTTATTCCAAATTCCACAACACTTTCTATACTGCTACATCTTGATGCCAATGATTCAAAACATAAACATAAGATTAAAAAACTAATCTGGGCTATTAATCTATGAGTAAACAGACCTCAGCGAGAAGCGTTAGCCTACGGTCAATTATTGTTAAACATACACGGAAGTTTATCAAATGTAATGATTTAATTACTTACTTGGAATATGAAATAAATCTTGTTGACGGTTAGATCATCAGCTCTGAATTAAATACGTTGATTCCCTCTAAATAAGACAACAACGTATCTATTTTACACTCAGATATTCCAGTTCCGGTTTAAGGTCCCGTTCAGTAACATCAAAATAAAAGCTCGTCTTTGGTTTAACCATTGCAGTTAAACAAACAAACAAAACAAAAGTACCCTTTTTTTATTTTTGTAATTTCCGTTTTTCTAATTTAGTTTTAAAAACAAAATAACGAAAAAACCGTTTAAAAACCGTTTTTGTAATTTCGTTTTAAAACGAAAAAACAGAATAACCAAAGCTTGTTTGGTTATTTGGTTTTTATTTTGAAACGGAATAACCAAAGAACGAACCATACACGGATTAAATACGTTCTCAAAGATAATTAAATTTTCCCAGGAAAGTTAATAAATGTATCTCTTGGGATAGTTATTATTTTTCACATCACAACATCACCAATTGTCTCAGGTTTAATTTAAGACATAGTTTACAGAAATCAAATAAGAAATAAGGACGCTACAAACATTTGTGTGACTGACTCAAACGTCATGTTTTTGTTTACATACTGTGCTAATACTGACGGCTCTTATGAAGACATGGCGCTAGTTATAGCAGCTAACAGAAGATGTTAAACCTGTAACAATAACCAAATCAGTCTAAATATCAGAAGTATTGGCGTGAGAAATTTAAAACATTTATTTCTGACGCTTGGATATACAGGTTGTTGACAACTACACAAGAGTTAACTCACCCTGCTGGACATTCGCAAAAAGCCTGAAGGATTTCCCCATTTTCCATCAGCGCACACAATCACCTCCTCTCGTATCACGGCACAATGTTCAGGCATTTTGACCAGTGGTTGTTCACTATTTTAAGAAAACAAGCTTCTAAATTACAACTCGCTATCATTACGAAGCTCCTTGGCTCCTTCCTCCTAGCCCCAACTTCCGTTTTCGATTTGCCGCGGCATTTTGCCGTCCAATCAGAACGCTCGTTTCAGGTGAGCTTTGCGTGATGACGTCAACTGGTAAAAGGTCTATTGACATTAGAACACAAAACACAAGAAAGAACTTGGTTGTGTTATTATTGCTCAAAAACTATTATCTAGGCTGAGAGATAAAAGCTTAACTGGTAAACAATATCCTTTACAGTGTGACCAGAAGGTGGAGATCTTGCTCCTTTTAAGTTATTATCAGATACACCAGAACACAGACTAAGTAAATTTACAATATTTATTTATACAAATTCATAAAAACAGTTCTCATAAAAACAATTCTTTAAAACTGAGGTTTCATGTCCACCATTCCGTTCCTTTAAAAGAGTTCTTTCCTCAAACTCAAGGAGTCAAGTCCACCACTCGGTCCGTGTAAAAGCAGGAAGACTCAGGAATAATGGCAGACACTTTAAACCATCCTCAGTCGTTGTCGTCCAGATGCTCTGTTCAACGGAGTCAGAGAAGCAATGCTTTGCCCACACAACCTGCCCTTCAGTACAGGTCTTGTTCAAAGGTGGGCGAATGAACGCTAGGGAGCGCTAAAGCGCTATTCCGCTTACAGTGGACCTAAACTTTTTGTCAGCGTTTTTGTGAATTGACTAACTTTTATAATTCATAAGCGGATTTGTGCTATTTTTATTTAAAATGCAGTACCGCTAATAACTAATTATCTATCAGTAAAAACCAATAAACTTATTTACAAGCTCTTATGCTGCTTGTTTTACCTTTTTCCCCACCGTAAACAGCAGAGAGGAGGAAGGGTTGGAGGGGGGAGGGAGCAGAG
>JBBPBX010053900.1:5933-23680 GCA_038048925.1 Garcialebias charrua
CGTGGTTGGGCGTATGTGGTGGAACTGAGTGGGGGATTCTGTAGGGGGGGGGCGCTCAGTTCTGTTAGCAGGGTGGGGTGCCCTCCTTGAATAATGGTAGGAAAACAGTGCCATCATATTTGCATTGCACAGTTGTACAGCCATCTAAAGCATTGCAAAATAGTGTTTGCATGAACTGTTAAAATTATTTTGTGACTGGAGTTTGTTTTAAGACAAACCTTGTTCTCAAACCTTTCAGCTTTTGACCTTCAAAATAAAAGTTGGAAAGACTTGTTAGGCTCACTGTTGCTGGTTGAAATACACAAACACTGCTAACAAACAGGGTTGTAAGTAGGGATGCATTGATCAACATCTTTTTACTTCCGATCCAATTCCGATACCTAAATCTGGATATCTGCCAATACTGATACCGCTCCGATATCATCACCATTATTGATTTTATATGAGGCTGTAATAATCTCCTCTCTACAGGTAAATACACCTTGTACAAATATATGCATGCATGTCCAATAAGGTAAGATGTATTAATGTTGGATAAGTTTCAAAGTTTGAATTAAATTCTGCTAACACAAAACATAATTGTTTGTTTTATTCCTAGCTTTAAAGTGGATATTAAAGTGATTAAATGGCTTTAAACATCTGCTAATTCCATGGCATATCCAACGCAGACATGTTCCTATTTTTAGTATTTTACATCACTTCATTCATAATATAGCTGTTTGTGTGTATGTATGTATGTATGTATGTATGTATGTATGTATGTATGTATGTATGTATGTATGTATGTATGTATGTATATATACATACAGTATATATANGGCGTAGGTTAGGGGCCAAAAACTCCGCCCCTTCTGTTCTCTGATTGGTCCGAACAAAAATCTACTGGAGAAATCCTTGTGGATGAGAGAAGTCCAAGACTGTGCAGTGAAGGGAAATGAGAATTGAGCGGAGCTGTACAGGAGGGCGAGGGCCAGGCTAGTATTTTTCAATTCATATGCTTTTTTTATGATTGTCTACTGTTGTACTGATAAATATCTCCTGGAGGGTAAACTATATCTTGGCTGCAAGTATTCAATCAAGCTGCAAAATCCTTTGTTTTCTACAACTATTAGTGGTTGGTTATTAATTACAATCAAGTTTAACAACTTCTCGGTAAACATTAGAGCTCCGTGGCTTCAGCGGTGTGTTTTTCTTGTTCAACCCGAAGCAGGCAGTCTGATTTCGGGCAGCCATGCTCAGTCTGCCCTTCTCTGAGACGAGCAGACTGAACGGGACAGATTGAGCGCAGCTGACTGAAATCAGACTAACTGCTTCGGATTGAACGAGAAGAACACACCGCTGATGCACGGAGCTCGAATGTCCAACGTAAAACCAAATTTACCGCGGTTTAATATGGCGCTAAGTTTGATTAAGTTTGTTGTAGTGTAGGTCGCGATGGAGCTTCCTCCTCTCGGTACAGCGGCTCTGCAGACATTGCACATTGCTGTCTTGCAGTGTTTCTAATGTAAAATACTTTCACACAGAGGACATGTTCGATGAAAAGTTGGTTAGCCGTTAGCCACAGCACTGCTCAGACTTCACATATTTATTCAGCTTTAACTGGCTGCAAACAATGAAATGGATTTCCTGAATGTGAGGTGGGTCTCATTAAGCTCAATTATCCAGGCAGATAATAAAAAAAGGTTAAATCGGGACAGAGCTGGTAGGCAGGCCGTAGACTGAGGAAGTCCTCTGGATGGGGGATGAAACGTTTCTCACTTAAAGAAACTGGTCCAGATGACAAGATTTAAGCCTTTTTTTTTGCTAATAAACCTTTCAACGAAATAAAAAAAATATTATTTAGGATCTTTTGAACATGGCTATTTAATTTTTAAAAGGTTAAATATGCTACAGGCCATCATCACTAAGATTAAATAGATTTCTCTAGAATTTTAAAGTTTCTCAGTCTTGGTGTTTCAAGACCTTCAATGGGGTCCAGACCCCAAGTTTGGGAACCACAGTTTTTAAGGTGACAGTAAAACACTTTAGTCATAGTCCTGTTTAAACTAGCAGTGAGCTCATTCGTCCAGCCAGAATTTCCCTATCCTATCCAACTTGGTCATACAAAGAACTATCTAAGAGAGGTAGGATTTAAAATCTTTCGAACATTTTTACAGAATCTTAAAGGTGCTATGTGTAACTTTCTGTAGAGCACAAAACTGATACATATTTTCAACAGGCAAAGCATTCTGATCCCTCCCCCTCAAGAGCCATATATGGCTCTGCCCCACTTGCTCTGCTGAAATTCAAATTCAAGCTCTGTTTTTATTGGCTGGTTACAAACTCTGTTTTTATTGGCTGGTTAACGGCGGGTCACTCTGTGTTTTTAGTGTTTTTATAAATGCTGATAGAGAAGCAAGGGGACTATAGTTTTTTTCAGAGATTACTTTGTCTAACACCAGTCTGTCAGTAGATAGTGACAGAGTGAAGAAATTTGTTAAAAATATATTGTTAGAAAAGTTACAGACTGCACTACAAAGTTGCATAGTGCAGCTTTAATAAAAAAGTTTGGAACCGTTACTTTAAACTTTTAGCTGCACAGTGTTTTGATCATTATTTTTCCTGCTTGTCAACAAAGTGCTTCAATGTACATTTCTTAAATATGAGGATTGGATCTGTATATATTTTGTCACAAAGTAAAGCTACCGGTACTGTAAATAAATACGTGTTTGAGATTGGGAAAAAAATATAGAAATTTTATTCAATTGTGAATTTATTTATTTATTTTATTTAAATAATCCAGATTGTTACTGGGAAATGTCCCCTTTCAAATGTGTGTTTTTTTTAGGGACACATCTGCTGTCATCATTATTGGTGTCTTCAGTATATAGCCTTAGTGAGAGCGAAGAAGATGTGGTGGCTGATCGGGACGGAATAGGAGCTGATCATACAGAAACACACACACATCATACACTTTCCAATCTGAGTGTGTGTTGGTTGTGCTGAAGGCCCCATGGGATGAAAAGCTTCACCAGCTGTGTTCTGACACACAGGAACACTCAGGGCCTGGGGACAACAGACACACATACATCCCCCCCCCCTCCACACACACACACACACGCACACCCAGATCATGTGTGCAATCAACCATCGCTTGATGACAAAAACAAACTAATGGATATGCTTACAAACACTTCGACGCAAAGCATGACTAACTTCTGTTTGGATAAATTTAGATCTCTGATTCAGAGTCAAGAATCATAACGTGTTTGTCTTTCCAATGAAATGTCCTCACTAATGCTGGCTACGTTAAAGGAAGACGAGAAGGAGAGATGTTGAGACAAGGAGCAGTGGGGATAATGACAGAGGTGTGTTTATTCATCTGTGGAACAGACAATTGACCTGGTTTCTCAGAACTGCTCAGGGTTGGAGAAACACTCAAAGTGGGATGGAATCGTGCAGCGAATCAGATAAATAATTGAAGGAAATATACAAAGTTATTATTATTATTATTATAAAGTCGTGCAACCACACCGACGGTGAGCGATAACGTTATCTCACCGAAGGTGTAAGGACACTACAGCAAGAAAAACACATTTGTGATTATGTTTTACTTTATTTTATTTTGTTTGTTTGTGAGTGGCCGCGATGGGGTAGAGGCAGGGCAGCAAACTCGGAACCCGAAAGTCCCAGGTTCAATCCGCAGTCATTGCACATCTCGTGGTGTCTATGAGCAGGACACCTTATCCCCAACTGCTCCCAGGGCGATTTCAATAGCTGCCCACTGTACCACCTGGGGGTGGATGGGTTAAATGAGAGCCAATTTTGCCATTGTATGGGAACATACAATGATGACAACACACATACATTATTATTATTATTATTATTATTATTATTATTATTATTAATAAATATCACAATTTTCACTTATCCCTGAAGTTCAAATTAAATAAATAAATAAAAAGGACACAAGTCTAGAATTCTTTGAAAAACTGTTCATCACCAACCTGCCTAAAAAAACTTTTTTTTTCATTAACCTTTATTTATACAGGTTAGTTACACTGAGTTACAAGAACTCATTTACAAGAGAAAACTATTAGCAACACTCAATTCAATACAACTTTTTAAAACTTTGCTAACCCAATAAAAACTTTCTAAAATACATGATACATTAAAATATTAAAACATCTCAGCAGACAATGGTTTGTCATGTGAGGCTACATTTAAATAGGACCCTAAGGATGGTGACAGCAGAGGGAACAAATGATTCTTGTAGCCATTTGTTCTTTACTAGAGGAACCACCAGTCTTCTGTCAGATGACAGCAGCTTGCATAATGGTTGCAGTGGAGGAGTTGGGTCATTGTAAATCTGTGCTGCCTTTTCCCCCCCAAAAAATTGACTATTCAGTATAGGTCTGTAAGTTGCATTTGTTGACAACCAATAATTTTACTATATCTATACAAAGAATAATCAGTTATTTAGATCATATTCATACACCAATGGGACACACATCGGCTTGTTTTTGTATTTTTGTTGCAAGCTTTGGTATTTGTTGTTGCCGTATTTTTGACGAGTTAAGATGGTTCTTCTCATCCTGAGCATTTCATTGCACTGTTGACCTTGTGTTAATTTTGCATATGACAAATAAACCAAACCTGAACCTATGTTTGCACTTTCAAAATGCTAACAACTGTATATTGGACCTCTGTCAATTTACTCAGAGAGTTTGCCAAAGGCCAAAGTGCTCAAACCCATTAAGATCTTCTGACTGGTATTGAGCTTGAAGACTAATGCTGCGTTCCAGTAGCACTGGGAAGTGGAAATTTCCTAGCTCCCATTCGTAAAACAAACTGGAACGGCCCCCTCCAGTGGTACTTTCCACTTGTAAACTGGTAGCGACTGCGACCACCCCCAGTTTGAATTTCAAGATGGCGTCCACTCACTGCTTTGGTAAGTGAACTCCGTAACTTTTACTGTTATATCTTGTTTATAATATTTTAGTGCACGTTTATTCACTTGTACAAATAGCTTTTTGTCGGCGCATACTGTGTGTATTTAAATTGTGTGTTTATTTGCATGTTATACGCAATAGAGCTCCGTTTTTGTCATTGTTTATAGTAACCGTGTTGTAAAAAATTGGCGCCAGCAATACAACAGCAACGTGTTGTATTGAAATGTTTCACACGAACAAAAAAAAGGAAGCATCGTGAGGATTTAGATTTGAAAATAATACTTTTTATTAACGGAAATAAATAAGGGCAACAGTTTTCCCTGTGGAGACAACTGGAACGCGGTTCATGCGATTTGTTGGGAAATGACGTCACAACCACTTCCCAGTTTCCGGATTACGATGTAAATGGAACGCAGCATAAGTACCCAGAGGGTGGGGCCTCATAGGCGTAGATCCTGGGGGGGTCGGGGGGGTCCGGACCCCCCCAATCTTGGGGAAATATAGATCTGTCCCCCCCAATAATTCAATAAAGGAAACTGTGTCTTTAAACAATATAAATATAAAAAGGCAAAAAAAGAGAGAAATCCGCCATTATTCTAAGAAAAAAAAGGAAATTTTGCCCCCCCCCTTCTTTGTTGGCAAATGGTTTAGTCCAATGTTTACAAGGAACAACAGCTGCACCGGAGTCACAGGCGGCTCCGCACGGGAGCTGCAGCACAAACTATTAACTTCCAGTAAGTAGCTACTTAAAACATTGGTGACAGTGACTGGGAGGAAAAGGTCTTTCACAGTGTTGAAAGACAAGTGTGTCTGTGTCTCATTAGTGGCTGTAGCAACAGCAAAACGCAACGAGGAGCGACACTTCATCAGCTAACACGCTAGCTTCAATGCTAACTAGCTCCCTGGTGGCTGCAACAGACAGAAGAATCTCAGAGCAGCTTTGAGCAGGATGGATTCACATTCATCATATTTTCAGGTGTGGAGCTCTTGAAAGAAGTAATGATAAAATATGTGAAAGATAATTAATTTAAAAAGAGTAGAGAAGATGTGATGATTAGTTAAAATGATTTTATATGTGTAGCACTTTGTTGCAGCTGTGGTTGTTTTAAAGGGCTTTATAAATAAATTATTATTATAAAAAATGTTGAGGATCAATACTTATGTCACATGATTAATAAAAAAGTCACTGTTTATTATATTACAATTACATTATTGATATTTTGTATCTGCAACTGGAAGATTTTATTCTTAATAGGTTCTTAAAAAATGCTACAGTAAAAGGCATATTTTGAATGAATGTTACAAACGTGTTCATTTCTACAAAACAGTTAATAAAATATTTATAAAATACAATGAATTTCAAATGTTACAGATTGAGTTTAACATAAAATAAATAGTGTTTTATGTTTAAATATCAGTTAATAAGTAATCCATTATGCCCCCTTGTTTAGGACTGGAACCAATCTCAGCTGCTTTTGTGTGAAGGCAGGGACACCCAGGACAAGTCACCAGTCTGTCCCAGAGACACCCAGGACACGTCTCCAGTCCATCACAGAGACAGACAAAGAGACAAACAACCATCCACACTCCCAGTCAAAGCTAAGAACAATTTACATTTGCACAGAAGAACCAAAAATTATTCAAACTGAGGACTCAAGTTCTTGATTGAGAGTTCTAATCACTACTGGTAATTATCAATAATAATTGATCATATTTACCAAGCTAAATCATTGTGTGGAGTCTTTAATAATACAGACCAGATCAGATGTGATCAGGCAGTCATATATTCACATGTATGTAAATGTATTATTATTAATACTATAATTAAAGTTGAACCATGCAAATTTGTTTGGAACGAACAAGTGGACCTTTGTGCCTCTTGGTCCCACTGAAGTAGCTCTCAGTCTCAAAAAGTTTGGTGACCCCTGCATTAAAGTATTTCTTCTCCTTGAAAACTGTTTTCTTTTTAAGCTTTAAGATTTTGGGAAGGTGTGGTACCAGATTATCAGTGACACTGACCACAGCAATCTATGAATACAAGCCAAACTGAAATTTAAACAATATTTAGAGGGGACCTATTTTGCAAAATTCTCATTTTGCCACTTGTCAAAATGACAAGTGGCAAAGATTGAACATATTTTTTTTTTTACAAGAGTAATGAGTGTCACTATTGTACTGATTAATAGTAGTATTAAGACTACTAAATACATGCCATTTAAATCAATATTATTGCTGATTATTCTGCATAGTATATGCATGCAGTTTGGATAAACTTCCCTCTGTACATTTTGCATTACATTTCACTGTAACTTTGCCGACCCCCCCAAAATTGCTCTTAAAAAATTTCCCTGTTTATGGTCCCCCCCAATAATGAGATGAAATCTACGCCCTTGTTTTGTCGGGCCATTCGTCCTGTTCCCTGCTGTCGTGTCCTTGTGTCCATGCTTCAGCTACTGTTTCTTGGTTACGTGAGTACTTCCACGTCAGTCCTTGAGTTCTAGTGTTAATGCACCAGTTCTAGCTGCGGTCACTAGTTTATGTGGATCACTGCCATGTCAGGGCTTTGAGTTTTGTGAATTACTGCCACGTCTATGTTTTGAGTTTTGTGATTAAACCTTTTTGGATTTTTATACTCGTGCCTCCGAGTGTCTGCCTGTCTGCTCAACTGGGTTCATCCTCAACCACACGCCAAATCTTGACACAGGGTAACTTCTAACAACTCATGGTCTCTGTCACTTTGACTGATTTTAATGTTCATGAGTCCAGCATCAGGAGAACACTGAACAACAATGGTGTGCATGGCACTGCTGTAAGGAGAAGACACTGCTCTCCAAAAAGAACATTGTTGCTTGTCTGCAGTTTGTTAAACATCCCGTGGACGAGCCAGAAGACTGCTGGAAGAATGTTTTGTGGATGGATGAGACCGTACTAGAACTTTTTTGGTTTAAATGAAAAGTGTTCAGTTTGGAGAAAGGAAAACATCACATGTGAACCTTATCCCATCTGTGAAACATGGAGATGATAGTATTATGGTTTGGGCCTGTTTTGATGCATCTGAGCCAGTACGGCTTGAAATCATTGATGGAACAATGAATTCTGAATGATATCAGATAATTCCAAAGGAAAATGTCAGGACATCTGTCCATGAACTGAATCTAAGAGAAGATGCAGCAAATTGACTCTAAACACACAAGTGGTTCTACCAAATAATGGTTTAAGAAGAATAAAGTTCATGTTTTGGAATGACTAAGTTAAAGTCCTTAATCCAATCCAGATGTTGTGGAAGGACCTGAAGCAGCAGTTAATGTGAGGAAACCACCAACATCCAGAGCTGAAGACGTTCTGTACGGAGGAATGGGCTAAAACAAAATTCATCCAAGCTGGTGAGCAGGACGGATCAACAGTTCACTTAGTTGCAGTTGTTGCTGAACGGGGTGGGGGCACACACCAGAAAGCAAAGATTCACATACTTTTACCACTCACAAATGTGTAATATTGTATAATTTTCATCATAAATAATAGACCAAGTATAAAATGTTTTACCCTATTTGTTTAACTGGGTTCTCTTTATCTATAGGACTTGTGTGAAAATCTGATGTTTTAGGTCATTTATGCAGAAATACAGATACTTTTGAAGGGTTCACACACTTTCAAGCACCACTGTAGCACACAACGTCACAAGGCAAAGGCAAGTGATAGCGTTTAGCTCATGTCTGTTGTATGTGTTTGTGTCTGTCTCTTACAAAAATCACCATGAACCACTGGATGAAACATGCAGAAAGTATTCATTGGATGGACCTCTAAATCGTCTCGAGTTACATCAATCCAAGATGGCCCCCACAGCCAACTGAACACTGAAACAAAACGACGGCTGTAATTCAGTTGGTTTTGCAAATAATGTGTAAAAACAAGTGTTTTTACTGTAGCTCAGTGTGATTCAAAATACATACTCTGAGGGCTACTCATTGAGCAAGATATTTGTTTTAAACATTTGCAACAACTGTTATGGTCAACACTGTTTGTTTGTTAGTAAAATATCTCATGAACTTCTACGTGGATTTTAGTGAAACTGTCAGAAATTAATAATTTGATTTATATCTACAGCTGATCAACTTTTAGAGTTAACTCGGTTCAAGTTGGCCACCACAGTCAACTGGTCTTAGTCAACTCAAGATGTGAACAAAGCATATGATGAGTTCATGAACATTGTAAATGTTTTGTATAAGAAAAATTGTGTGCAAAAAAATTATGCTAAGAAAGGTACTGTTGATCAACCTTGGATGACAACAGAGTTGAGAAATGCATGCAAAAATTAACTATTTGTATTCTTGTTTTTTTGAAATATAGAACTCAAGAGGCTGAAAACAAATACAAAAAGTACAAAAATAAACTGGTTGGTATTATAAGGAAGCAAAAGAGGGAATATTACAGTGAACTACTAAAGAAAACAAATGGTGAAATGAAAGCAACATGGAGAGTTATAAATAGTGTTCTAAATAAACACACAGATAAAACTAGCCTGTCACAGCGTTTTGTGAAAAGTGGTGATGAAATACATGATGACAATGAAATTGTAAATGAATTTAACAACTATTTTGTGAATGTGGGATCAAATCTTGCAAAAAACATTCCAAAAGTTGATAAAAACGTGTGCTATAATTAAAAGTCTGAAAAATACTATGTTTCTACATGAAACTGATAAAGATGAAATACTGAAGGTAACAAAAAAATTTGCTGATAAAAGATCTAAGGACTGGTATGACATGGACATGTTGGTAAGACATAATGTATTATGTTATTGAACCGTTTACATATATATGTAATTTGTCTTTATCAACAGATATTTTCCCTGACAATATGAAAGTGGCTAAGGTTGTCCCTATTTTTAAAAATGGAGATAAATCTCTGTTCAATAATTATAGACCAATATCTTTATTACCACAATTCTCAAAAATTCTTGAAAAATTATTTGTGATCAGATTAGACAAATTTCTCGACGATCATAACATTCTAAGTGACAGTCAATATGGTTTTAGATCAAAAACTTCTACTTCCATGGCTCTTATGGACTTGACTGAACAAATTTCAACAGCTGTTGATCAAAAAAAAAAAAACTGCCAATTTCACAGACATGGAGCTAACATTCAATGCGGTAGCAGCTGAGAATCTTTTGCAACACAACTGGAGCACGACTCCTTGTGGTGTTGAATGAAAGGTTCAACCAAATGCCTACATGGTATAAACCTACAACGAGCCAATAAGATTGCTCATTTCCTGCCTTGAACACATATTAAACCCTCCTGCTCCTGCTAAGCCTCAGCACACCAGGAGCAAACACAAGCCCTCACACAAACAAACAGAAAATTATGCAAATGTCGTTTCAGTCAACCGACAGCAAACAGATGTTGCACCGTCACTCCTCCAGATCCATTTTGTGTGGATTTATAAAGGTCTTTTAACACATCCGTTCATTTTTTTCTCCATCTTTACCTGTGCCGTGTCACCTGTTCAGTGCGAGCGAGTAAATGTGCTGAAACGTGTGGAACGGAGTGATTCACCTCCGCTTACATAAAACCTCTGTCTATATTTAGCGCCAGCATGACTCCAGATTTCTGCACAAAAGCTATCAGCCACACACTAAGACGTGCGTGGGCCCGCCACGAGCTGACTGCAGAGCTGGCTTTACGCTCTGCGAAGATGACAAAGAAATGATGCATGGATGTATACAGTTTGTTCTGCGTGCAGCCATGCTTGGCAAGGAGGGCTGCTGTGGATCGGAGGGTTGAGAGGCTTGCGGAGTTCGATTCCCGGCCCAGTGGAGCGTTGATGCATTAGAAAAAGTTTTTTTATTGAGCTTGCTGCAGTTTGTCTAGATCAGGGGTCTGCAACATGTGGCTCTGGAGCCACATGTTGCTCTTTGGTTCCTCTGCAGCGACTTGTTCAAGCTTTGACCAAAACTGAATTGGTTGTTAAACAAACAACAACAAAAAATGACTAGTTTGGGCAGTTTTTATGTCATTTCATTTACAGTTACAGGGGGTCCCCGACTTACAAGCGCCCTGACATACGAGGTTCCGGACTTACGAGCTGGCGAACGAGCAGTACATTTGTAAAGAACATACAAAAAATACAGCACTTTCATGTGTTTTTAGATGAAAGTGTGTTAGCTAACTGTTTGTAAACAAGTTTCTGAGCATGTTTATGAACTAGTATGAACATCTGTGATGAAAAACGAGTGTTCGTAGTAGCGCTAGCATAAATTTTCCGACTTGCGACCGAAAATCCGGACTTACGAGCAACACGTGTTTCGGGTTTCGACATACGAATTTTCGTCTTACGAGATACTCGTAGTAACGGAACTCGCTCGTAAGTCGGGGACCCCCTGTATGTAGATATTGGAACAAGTACAAGGAGTAAAACTTTAACTTTATGCTTTATTTCTATACTTAATTCATTTTTCCACAATAAAAAAAAACTAGGTTTGTATAGTTAATCGTTTTTATTAATTAACAAACCTCTTTAAAATAATCTGTTTGTTTCATTTGTCTTAAATTGTAAAACTAGAAATGATTAGTTATTTTATTTTCATAATGTCACCCCAGTGGCCGCAAAAGCCCCTTCCAACAAACCTAAAGTGTCCCATGGGCCACCAGTTGAGAACAGTTGTAGCATGTTGCATCTCTGAACACTTAATTGAATGAATGAAGGCGTAAAATGGCTCTTTTGATTGTAAAGGTTGCAGACCCCTGGTCTCGATGCTTTGTGTAGCTGTCTCCAAGCTTTTGGCAGTTTATTTTTAATTTATTTTCAAAGTAAAGTAAAGTCTTTTCTTCTTTTTTTTTAAGATGATGATTTTGCACATTTTTGTGTATGTGCACCCATTTGTCAGTATCCAACAAAGTTCAGTCAGATCATCTGGACAGTTTCTCTTTGAGTTGTTGTTGAAACATTTTGTAATTCATCCAAAGGACTTCTTCAGTCCAAGGATCCACAACAAACCGAGTCCCACAAGCAGCACACTCACATAGTGGGTCAACCAGTTTGCTGGTGATGAGATGGTTTCTGTGGCCTGCCCTCTCCCCCGTCGACTCCATCTGAGGCAGCCATTGTCAAAGTGGTTCAAACATTTGTCAGTATCATTGGCAGAACTGGTCATGAACCAGTGGATCATTTCATTCACTCTGCACAATCTCTTTGTTACCTTTGCAACAAAACAGACCCACATCATCATGCAACCGTCACCGTGCCTGACAGCTGGAGTTGTATTCCTGAGTCTGTGTCACCTTTTTAGCCTCTGCTTCTTGACATTAAACTTCCTACAAAAGTTTATGTGGTTGTCTGTAAACTTGATTCAAGCCTGAAGGTGTTTTTGTGAACAGGGTATGTTTTACCTGGAGGGCAGCCTCTCACTTCATTGTGATGTTCATCTCATTTGACTGACAGTTCCTTCAGCTTGGGCTTTATCACAGATATGTGCGGGAATGTTTTCCATGCGGTGCATGATTATAGGCACTGTTTCTCCTCTCACCACAGGGTGATGCCGTTTGTTTCCCTCCCAAACCACGGCTAAGGGGGAGCATCTTTCAGAATATTTTTTTTTGTAAATAACATTATTTGAAGTGTTTCTATTTTTAAATGGCTACTCTTTCTCATCTGGACCTTTTTGCCTTATTTTGGAGAGTGAGGCCATTAAAACACCTTTTTAATGCTCGCACCGAGACAGATTCTGACAGGAAGTAAAAGTTAACCTTCAAAAAGAAAATCGACAAAAGACCCTTAAGCTTTTTTTCAGTTTTGTTTATAGTAAAACGTATGTTTCTTTTAGTGTAATGTACGATCGTCCTGACAAACTGATTGCAACACGTCTTTTAAATCTCAACATAATCATAATTTTTTTAAGTTCTTGATCCACACATGAACAATTCACACTTTATCTGTATTTAACAAAGTTAAAAATAAAAAAAATAAACAATAGTTTTTCAACTATTCAGACAACATAGAGCAGGTTAAATCTGTGCAGTTTACTTCCTTTTTTTCCATTAATTACCTCAACTGAAAGCTTTTTCCTCCACTAAAAGTCCTAAGAAGTCATTTTTACCCCCTAATAATTTTCATTCCATAACTTTCTTTAACTAATCATTCTCTTTTTCCTGAAAATAACTCATCTTTATATTCCTCTCAGTTATTCTGAGATTCATATAAAAATAATTAGAGACATTCACACTCTGCAGCACAGAGGGAGTCATTTTCACCTCATTTGGACCATCGAACATGTTCCTCTGGTAAAAAGGTGTAACAACAGCTCCTCCGAGTGAGAACAACAGAAACTAAAACATGTTTTGGCAGAATTAACAAATTTTTATTCTGTGGAGTGCAATGTAAAAAATATTCTAATCATTGAAAATACAAAATACTTACAAATTTGTACAATAATCATTTAAAAATATTTGGATTTATAATCATCTGAAGTTTGATTTTATACGTAGTAAAATAAATGTAATTCAAAAAGTAAATAGAATTTGAAATATTTGCCAAGTTGTGCACTTTCAAAGAAGAAATTGTGTTTTATCGCTAAAAGAAAACTTATAAAAACATAAAACAAAATAAAACACACAGTTAATAAAAAAGGATAAATACACATCATTTGCATTTTCTGTATTTTTATATACCAGCATTAAAGGTTGGATTCTTAATCATCTCTGTACAGTTCTTGTTGTTTTGGGAGCAAAACAGCAGCAATAGATAAAAGCTGACTGCCTTATTTACCAAATTAATTAAGTGAAAACATTTACCAAGCTATGCACTGCAGCCAACTGTAATTATTCAGTCAGAAAAAAACTAATAATAATAATAATGATAATAATTTATGGAATCTGTATCTCACTTTACATTTTTCAGTCTCAGAGTGCTACAGTGTGAAACAGCTAGAGAGAGATCGAGCTTTATTCATTCATTCGTTCATTCAACCTTTATTTAGTCAGGTAAATCTTATTGAACCTCATGGGCTCATTTACGAAAGCGACCTGCTAAAACTAAAGAACGATGAACAGCAATGGTAGAATTTCCTTAAACAATAAACAATAAACAAACAATAAACAATAAACAATAGAAAAACAAAAGAGAGAAAAAAAGAAAGAAATACATTTTTTTTAACAAAGTATCAAAAAACTAGCAAAACATAAGGTAGACGTATAAAATCAAAGACAGGAACAAATCTGCATTGGTTTTTGCCAGGATTCCAACAGATTCTGAAAACCATTTAGAGAAGTCAAGGTCGAGAGCTTCAGATCTTTTTGTAAGATATTCCATGAAGCAGGAGCGGAGTAGGAGAAGGCCCTTTTTCCAAGTTCAGTCCTCACTGACGGAACACTGCAGGTAATCATGTCCTGAGAGCGCACACTGTAGCTGCACTCACGCAAAGACATGTAGGAGGAGATGTATGAGGGCAGCAGACCAAGAAGTGATTTAAAGATGAAAATGTACCAGTGGAAGAGTCTGCGTGAGGTTAATGATGTCCAGTTAACCAGTGAATACAGGGTGCAGTGGTGGGTACGATAATCACAGCCAGTTATGAATCTTAGTGCACCATGATAGACAACATCCAACATCCGCAGGGTGCTTGTAGGAGCATTCATGTAGAGAATGTCACCGTAATCAATGGAGGGAAGGAAAGTCACAGATACAAGGCGTTTCCTAACATTCAGTGTTAGACATGATCTGTTTCTGAAAAAGAAACCCAGTTTAACTTTCAGTTTCTTCACTAGGTTTTCCACGTGGAGTTTAAAAGAGAGATGTGAATCGATCAGGATACCCAGATATTTATAGGAATCAACAAACTCAATAGGGACACCATTTGAAGATAAAATCAGAGGAGGATCTGCTGGAACCGCCTTCCTATTTGAAAAAAACATCCCTTTTGTTTTATCAGCATTTAGGACAAGTTTGAGACGGAACAAATCTGACTGGATGATGTCAAAAGCGGATTGCAGTAACTGGAAAGCCTTAGCTACTGTTTTAGCTCGGCAGTAAACAACTGTATCATCAGCATAGAAATGTAAGGATGCATCAGGGATGCAGTGACCTACATTAGCTATGTAGATTGTAAAGAGAGTTGGTCCTAAAACTGAGCCTTGTGGTACACCATTTTTAACTGTTAAATAGCTGGAAGAAGTACCGTTATGTTGAACACATTGCCTCCGATTGGAAAGATAGTTAGAAAACCAACCGATGGTGTGATCAGAGAAACCGATTTCTGAGAGCTTATGACACAGGATGTTATGATCCACAGTGTCAAAAGCTTTAGACAGATCTAAGAAAAGTGCAGCACAATAATCCTTAGCATCCAATTCATTCAACCTTTATTTATACAGGCTAGCCTCGTTGAGTCACGGGGACTCATTTACAAGAGGGACCTGTCTCACTCACACCAAACAACCATCCACTCTCACACTCACACCTAGGGTCAATTTAGAGTCACCAATCAGCCTAACAAGCATGTTTTTTGGTCTGTGGGAGGAAACCGGAGTACCCGGAGGAAACCCACGCATGCACGGGGAGAACATGCAAACTCCACCCAGAAAGGCCCCGGACCGGGATTTGAACCGGCAACCTTCTCGCTGAGAGGCAGCAGCTCTACCAGTTGTGCCACCGTGCTGCCCAATGCTTCAACAACATCATTCAGAACCTTCAGAGAAGCAGTTGTTGTGCTGTGTTTTTTCCTGAAACCAGATTGATGAAGAGGTAAGATGTTAAATGAGTCCAGATAATTTTTGATCTGAGAGTTTATCAGTTTTTCTAGAACCTTGGCTAAGATGCAGAGTTTAGAGATCGGTCGATAATTGTTCAGTGAGGTGGGGTCACCTCCCTTCAGCAAAGGAAGAACAAAGGCTGTTTTCCAAGCATCCGGAATGGTGTTTTGGCTTATGGACAGATTAAAGATGTGGGTCACAGGGACTGTGATGATATGAGCAGCCAGCCTTAAGAAATAAGGTGGAAGTTCATCTGGACCTGCAGATTTTTTAGGATCAAGATCATTTAACAGTTTATTTACCTCACTGACTGAGAACGGAGAAAAAGAGAAGGTGTGATTAACAGATGGTTGACTTGTAGGAGGGATTTGATTTGTAGAAGTTTGATTATTAGATAAAGTGGCTGATTTTCCGTTTGTAACTGTGTCAAATAATGAACTAGAAGCAACAAAATGTTTATTGAAACAGTTCAGGATCTCATGCTTATTTGACACAGGAACAGAGTCAACAAGAAATTGTGATGGGAGGTCAGATGATGGGGGGTGCCTGAGAGAGATTTAATGGTTTTCCAGAATTTTTTAGGATCGTTTTAGCCTGGTTAAAACCAGACCCTGTCCTTCACTTCGCTTCAGACAAGGGTCTGGACTTTCTCCATTTTAAAACGATTCTTGCTGGAGGCGTTGGCCTCTGCTGAGGAACAAAACCATTGGATATTTTGAACAGGGAAAGCATTCTGCTCCCTCCCCTCAGAGCCACCCCCCGTGCTCTGGTGAACTTGACAACTGCTCCGCCTCCTGCAGCTTTTCTCTCGCTGCTGGCTGCCGCGCTGGAAATCCTGTGTTTATATGTTATAAAACGTTTAAATAAAATAAAACCATGGATCGCTGGTCCAGCTCACCAGAAGACCAGAAAATCTGATGGGACTCGGGCAGCAACGTAAAACCCGAGTTTAATTCTCGTGACAACCTCAGCCATTTCCTTGTTCATTTCAGCGGAGGGAGAGAAGGAGGAGGGAGCGAGCGATCACTTGACTTTTGGCCAAAAAAACAAAAGAAAACTCCAGATAAGGGATTAAGAAGGGGAAATTAATACATTTATATCACATATAAAACAGTCCTGCATCGCTTTGAATGAGAACATGCCGCTGCTCGCTGGCTGCGCGCTGGCAGAGCCCTTTATAGGGCTCTGCGCGCTGGGACAGGTGGGGGCATGGGTTAGGGGGCCAAAAACTCTGCCCCTTCTGTTCTCTGATTGGTCCGAACAAAATTCTACCGGAGAAATCATTGTGAATGGGAGAAGTCCCAGACTGTGCAGTGAAGGGAAATGAGAATTGAACGGAGCTGTGCAGGAAGCCAAGGGCCAGGCTAGGATCGTTTAGATTTTTGGAGGTCTGAGATAAGAAGTAGTTACGTTTTGCGGCTTTGATGGCAGTTGTGCATTTATTCCTTAGCTGCCGAAATTTCAACCAATCAGTGTCTGAGTGTGATTTTCTTGCTGCGGCCCAAAGATGATCTCTCCAGTGCAGGAGATCAGCTAGTTCAGGAGTAAACCAGGGGCTGTCACGGCCCTTTATCCTGAACTGCCGGAAAGGAGCGTGTTTGTTTACAAAGTAAATGAAACTATCATGAAAATAGTTCCAAGCGGTGTTCACGTCATTGATTTGTAGGATACGTTGCCAGTCAAAGTGGGATAGATCCCAAAGGAATGACTGTTCACTGAAACGTTTCAAATCCCTTTTTTGGATTATTCTGGGCTTAGCAGGTGGAAGTTTAGTGGATCTAAGAGCTGCTATTATGGAATGATCACTCAAAATGTTAGCAAATACACCTATACCAGGAAATTTGTGATACATTTGTTTATATCCCTTTGGTAATTATTCAATTAACAGCTTTTCCATGTTTTTAGTTTTGCTTGCCAATAATTATTTGGTCATACATGAACTATTGTCACAACCAAAATACATATAGATATTCATGAACAGTGAAGAGCGATAGTTCTGGCCCAGCAGGTCAGCTCAGCACCCAGATAAAGTCATGCTGTTGTAATAAAAGCAGTGTGGGGTTTTGCA
>JBBPBX010053901.1:4883-23680 GCA_038048925.1 Garcialebias charrua
GATCCAACATTTATAGAAGCTAACAAGCACAGCAGAGTGAGAAACTCTACATCCGGTGGTATTCTGCCCACCTGCATTGACAAAGAGAAATCCAATTTGCTTTGAGTGGGGAAAAAACATCTGCTGCTCCATTGATCTCTGGAGATACGAGGAAGCTAATCTATCCTCAGGCATCACCATAGCATGGCCTTTAAACAGCTCACTTTATGTAGTTGTTGCCAAACAACAGCTCTGAGGGCTTCGGTTAGCATCCGAAAGCTCAACTCAGGAATCTTCCCTACACTTCTCAAGCTGCTTCCTCTCCCTTCATGTGGGGTGTCTTTCCTTTTCAGGCAGAGAGACGAGGCGTTTTCTGTTCTTGTCTAACTCACTTACCCTTACCCCTTACTTCATTATTTTGTCTCAGAAAGCCCCAGAGATCAAAGGCGGTCTGTCTTTCAAGCCAAACACAAATGGAGGATGTACTTAGGTAATCATATATTTTTAAAAGAAAAGAAGAAAACCCCACCCCAGATCTCCCCTCCAGTTTCTATCTATCCACTCGTCTTTTCTCCCCATGCGGTCTGTGTCCTCCCGAGGCCCTGCCTGCCACCTCTTCAGGCAGTTTTTTTAATATGCAGAGAAAATAAGCTGGCCGTCTACTTCAGGCGATGGATGAGTGGGAAAGGCCTGGGGAATATAGTTGGAAGACACACTCGCTTCTGTTGGATTAACTCCTCCAGCACTGAGATATGAAGTAGCGCCTGAACATCATGCAGCTAAAACAGAGTGTGTATCTTGTACTGACTGACAGATACCTCATTAGACATGATTTGTGTTGTTTGTTGAGTTATACTTGCAAAGAGTACTTGCTGCTTTTATTGCATTGTAGCAGAGCAAACACTAAATTAATCTTTTGATCTGTACACCAGCCATGAAGTGTATTAGGATGTGGAGCAGAGCAAATCACATATTACAATACAACCAGCTTCAAATCAAGATTATTCAAATACATCATTGAAGGGTGAGGTGAGGACACTGGGTGCTTGTCTTTTTTATTACGTGCACACAACACTTGGCTGACCGGCCTTCAGCGGGCAAGGATGACCCTGTTATACGGCTCGTCACACTTGCTGCCCGGCAAATGGCCTGAGGCCTGGGGCAGATAAAGGTACTGGACTGTATACTGAACCCACTACAGCCTGGAGAGACAGTTGTTGGCCAGAGAAATAGGGGAAAAAAGGACATGGTTCAAATATGCACACAACAATAATGATGTGTCAATATCCATCATTATGACCTTGACTCCTATAGCAGTGATGGAGGGCTGCTTGCTGATGCCACAACCACTCATTGTTTTACAACATCTCTGAAGACTTAAAACTATAATGTCTAAATGTAACCTGACTGAGTGTAAGCACGTTTACTAGGATGTTGTCACTCTACGGTAATCATTTACAAATCCAAATATCTCTAGCACTGCTAAAATGTCTAATTTAGCCTTAGAGGAATGGTTTGACATTTTGAGAAATACGCTTATTTGGTTTTCCTCAAGAAAAATACAATCATCGCAGTGTTGTAACCAGGATCATTTTTAAGGCACAAATGCACAATCAAGAAAATAGCTCACAAGACCCCACCACCGCACCCCCACAACACACACACACACACACACACACTCAAATATATATTGAGTAATTACATACTTTTCATTCAACCTTTATTTACAGTATACAGGTTAGCTCCCACTGAACCTCAAGGACTCATTTACAAGAGAGACCCGTTTCAGACAGAAAAGAGTAGATAAGGAAAAGAGAAACACGAGGGAAGGCAACAAAAAAAATCATATCTCGCACTATGTCCTGGCCGGGGCACAGTATGAAAGTTGCAAATAAAGACATTGGACATAAACAGCAACATACTAACAATATCATAATACTGTACATCAGGGGTCACCAACCTTTTCGAAACTGAGAGCTACTTCGTGGGTACGGAGTCATACAAAGGGCACTAGTTTGATAAACTCTTCGGAAATAACAAAGCGTAAATTGAAAAAATATATATTTCAAGAACATATTTTAAGAACATATTTTTAAGATAGACATTTTAAAATATATATAAATTCAAAAAAAGAATAACAACTGAATACAATGAAATTTTAAATGCAGCTTAGTAGTGAGTTGTGCTATTTTTAGAACAGGTCAGAGGGCACCCCAAATGGTCCTTGGGGGCACCCGGGTGCTCGCGGGCACCGTGTTGGTGACCCCTGCTGTACATTTATGCATGCGGAGGCTGAAAAAAGGCGGTGAGTTGTTCGTGGAGACTGACAAAAAGTTCCATAGTCCTGATAAGACATGGAACAGTGTCTATCAGCCGGCTCAGCTCTGAATCAGTATCTGTATCATACCGAACATCGAGAACATTAAGAATGGATACAACAAATATTTATGTTTATGTAATATTTGACTTGGATTAGATTAAATAAGAGATGTGAGAGAATATGTATTGACATTAGATACTGAGATGACATAATAAAATTAGATATGAGATTATTAATATAATAAGGTGAAAAACCTAGGTAAAATATTAGATATTAGATGATACGTATATAATATTAAATATGAAATTAGATAATGAAATGAGACAAAAAGGATGCAATATTAAATTGATATGATCAAATAAGATATATTAACTTGAAATATACTGTAATGAGCTAATTAAATGAGATATGTGATAAACAACATTAGCTATAATGAGATGATGTAAAAATGAAATAAGAGATGTAAATAATAAATGTGTTAAATTGAAAATTATGGGTGGATGTGTTTTTTGATATCAGATGAGATAATGAAATGAGACATGATGAGATGTGATTAGAAAAATGGAGATGATATTTGGTTGTCTTCTAAAGTATTTCTCTAAAACTAACAGTGCACTCTAACAAAGTTTTACAACCAAAAGCAGTTAAAACTGACAGATATCTGTGAAAATTCTAGTTTCCAAATTATTTTTTAAACAAAGTTTCACTCTCATCTCTGCTGCACAACCGATTTACATTTTCTCATTATAAACTATCCCATGATAAACTCACATATTCCAGAGCTGTCATTCAGTAACCATGAAATGATCAGAGTGGAAGCTGTGACAACCATAGAAACTATTATTATTATTATTATTATTATTATATGTAACTATATAATAATAATAATAATAATAATTGTCTAATCTTGTCATCTGCGTATGTTTCCCATACACAGACGAAATTCGTCTCTGCATTTAACCCAACCACCTACCAGGCGGTGCAGTGAGCAGCCATAGAAGGCGCTCGGGGAGCTGGAGAAATAGGTGTGCACTCATAGACACCCCAAGATGTGTAGCGGCCGGGACGCGAACCCGCGTCCTTCGGGTCCCAAGTCAAACGCCCTAACCACTACACCATCTTGGCTCCTTATACAGTACATTTTAGATTTTATTTATTTTTATAGGATTTTTATGATAGTGTCTTACAAAACAAAAATGTACAGAATGTAAAGAACAATCCAGATGTATCATTTTCTCATTTTGGCTCATGTTTGACTTTGAATCCACTCTCATCATTCTTGTAGCACCATTTCAGACTTCATAATATGGTTCCAAAAATCATCGGTTTACCACCCTTGTATAGCATTTAGGTCAAGCTAGCATGGCTGAAAAGCTGTGAAAAAGAAGAAACATGCATTGACTAATTTACTAAAACAGGTTATCTAATGCAAAAAAAAGCTGAAATCTTACAAGAATGAAAGCAACGAAAGCCGAGAGCTTGGCAAGCAACAATTAGAGAACAAAATATTGGATGAGCTGAACCACTAAGATCTGTTCTTAGCTTAGCACGTCATGCTGAATGTTAAAGCATAAACCCTGACATCTTTGTGAAGCAAGATACGTTAACAAAAGTCAAACAAAAAAAATTTAATCAACAAAGAGGATCTGTAAACTAACAGAAGAGGCATTCTAGATCCTTGTTTTTGCTGTACAGTAGTACCTCGTTACTTTGCGGTTCAACTTTCCCAGATTCGCTCTTTTGTGGGTTTACAACGATTGTCAACTTTAATATTATTCACAATATTGGGACGGTACGGGATAAAAAGTAAATGAAAACAATTACTTCATATAAGCGCCACCATTTTAAAGTTGTCCTTCTATAAGCCTACACCAAGGGTGTCAAACTCACTTACAAAACAGGGCCAAAATTAAAAAGTTTTTCAAATTAAGGGCCAATTTCAGAATCTATATTACCGGTAACTCAAATCAGATACCCAGCATATTTTCTTGGTCACAGGTTCCTCAACAAGAGTTTGATTGGTCTTTTTTGATGTTCTCTGTGGTGCTTTTGACATAATCAAAGATTACTGAAAATAATTCAAGAGATAGAAGTATTTTACACTTCACATATCATCTTAGGGGCCAGATAAGATGTCAACGAGGGCCACATTTGGCCCCTAGGCCTTGAGTTTGACATATATGGTCTACACTGTTTTGCCAGTCAAAAGAGCTACACTACCCAGAAGCCAATAGCGCTTCCGGCTGCTGCTTTCTGCTGAAATGGAGGGAGTTTTGCAACATAATTCTCCCCCTGGCTTGAAAACTGTCTCGGTACAAACAGCGCGCAGCTCAGATGTATCTCTGTCACCCCCACCGCTGCGTCCCACCATGGTAAGTTGTCTTGGGGAAACACTGGTACATACACGTACAGTATGTTGTTAAAATTATGTAGAGTGTGGGAAGGGATTATAAAGCCTTAAAATATATATTATTATTAAAATAAATAGTGTTCCTACTTACCAGAAGACAGCAATTCAATTGTGCACATGTTCTCATCATCAGACTAACAAGATAAATTTTAACTTGGTTTCATTAAGGTACTCCCTCGTTGCAATAAAAGTCTGGGATACAAAGACTGAATGTTTGCCAATCTCCCAGCTTAACATCTCTAAGTGTGCTTAGGTCCAGATTAGTGAGAAGACCGCACTGAGTCTGTAGCCTATGAAAACCAAACTGTCACGATGGGAGTAAAAGACTCTTCCCTTTCACAGTCTGGCCTAGACGTGTATGGGTGCATTCACTGGTTTTGAAGCACAATCCATGTTGGGTGGTCTCGTCTGATTCAGCAGAGGTGCTGGCTCTGACCCTCTGCCTGATTCACCTGGAACGCTCATCATCTTTGTGAGCTTGAGTTGTTCTGTTCTCACTCTCTCCAAGACACAGGAGGACTGGACCCCACACGGGGAGTCTGGGGAAGGAGTGTAGGAGAGAGCAAATTAAGCAAAAGAGGCAAGGGGGAACAGCACAGATGAGCCGCAGAGTCTAGTCGGTCAGGCAGAAGTGGGCCAAGCTGGTGCTGTGCTCAGGAGATGACACACATACACACACCTCCAACTGACTGGAGACAAGCATTGGAGCATCACAGTCTCTCACTTTCAGTCTTTCTTTCACACACAGAGTCCTCTTGGGTCATGGATTGTCAGAGCTGCATGCTGATGATGTGAAAAATACAGTACAGCTTAAACATTCAGCTGACTTCGCAAAAAAATTGGAGGTGACTTAACATCAGTGGGATGAGAGGAGGTGGACTATGAGGGTGTTGGGTTGAAATGATATGTCCTTAGCTTTCAAAACCTTTTATTAGTTTTATAAGCTGGGCTGAACTATAGCAATTACCGGTAGCATTTTCATCACTTGTTTTATTTAATGTTTAGTAAAGATTATAACAGAGATCATGTTTAAAAAAAATACTGAACTGTCAAAATAGATGAGACAAAGCTCAAAACCAGTGCTGGGCTGTTTGACCAATGTATTTATCACAATTATACTGGTATCACTGTTTTTGACTGTATTTTGATTTTCATGCATAACGACGTGTGTTAAGCCCATTTTCTACTGATCAATGTGGAAATTATTGTAGTAAAGTGGCTAAATTGTCATGTCCACACAAATATTATTACAGACTTTCTAGAAGTGACAGTTTTCTGTGCAGTGTCACTAATTAATTGAAGGAATTACATGGCAAGACTGTTGCAGAGAAAATGCTGAAACTTTTCTTGTACTTTTTTTTTTACATAAAAGCTATGATTTTCAAAATGAACTACTTTGTATCTTAAACAGAAATGGAAAATGTTAATATTTATGAACCAACTGCATTCTTACTTAGTGAAGTATCAGAGTTGTTGTATTGCACTGAATGAGTCTTGGACAAGGTAAACATTTTATCTTAATGAAATAATAAAATCAATAACAATGAGTGTGCAACTTCCAGTAATCAAGTATTTAAAATGGGAAACAAATGTGACTTGGCTTGCATTATTGAAACGGTATTAACAGTAAACATTTTTCCATCTTTAAATGCAATGTTTAAACAAGAAACAGAAACTGTAAATGTGCAACTTCCAGTATTCATGTAGAAAAAAAACTTGGGTGTAACTTGGATTTCAGTGTTATGTAAACATTATTCACAAAGTTAGCAACTCATTAAATTACAACATGTGAAACCTCCATAATAAATGATATTTAAACAATAAATAAGGTGGTGCAGCAAATTGCTCATGTTACCGCCTGCAGCGACAACTTTAACTCGACAGTTTGCAGAATACTGTCGTTTGATTAACATCCGAGCTTGTAAAGCCAAAGTACTTCCACACAACAGAAACCAACCCTTTTTTAGGCACAAATGCTTCATGGACATCACCGTAAGCTGTTACATCTGCCACAGCTTCTCTTTCCATACTTTTTGTCCATCTCCACCACACTCAACACCTCCAACAACAACACAAGCTTACCTTGCTCTATTTCCTGCATGTGCGTTCAGCGGTGCAGCTAGGAAAAAGGTCCCCCATGAAACAGTTTATTGACAGGTGCGACATTCCGAATGATGTTCAGGCTATTTAAACCAGTGTGCAGGTATTTGGAAATTTCATATCGTAACAAAAAAAAAACTTGTTTTCGGTACGAATAAGTACACCACTCAGCTCTACTTAAAACCCTTCCATTTGAAAAATGAAAACTACCTGATTGAACTATAAGCATAAACAAAAATCAAACATAACTCTTTATTCTTCATTTACATTTTCATTCAGGTGTACAGTAGTCCATCACTATCGTGGTTTGTTTATCGCAGACTCGCTCTATCACGGTTTTTCATAATAAGATTGGACATCACACAATTGGCTGATTGATGGATGAGCCGCACGATCAGCATGGAATTTTTATTTAAAATAAATTATTTAAAAAATATTCAGCACCTGCTGCACCTTTGTGCAGCCCACACTGCAGGACAAACTTCCTGCTGCAGCTGATCAGCTGTCCTGCGTGCAGAGCTGAGAAGTGGGCGTGGCCAAGAACGCTTGCACGTGGCAAAGAGGAGACGAGGCGGAGAGAGGAAATCATGGCATTCTGTGTTCTTTTAGAGCGTTTAGAGTTTAGAAACATTGTTTAGAACATTGCAAGAGTGTGGGAAGGGTTTAAAACGCCTTAATATATCTATAAAAATAACAAAATAAACTACTACTTACTACTTGTACTACTAGTCCTACTTCGCAATTTTTCACTTATCGTGGGGCTTCAGGGTATACGGTTCCCTGCAATAAACGAGGGATTACTGTATTCTCTTTTAAAAATTAGCCTTGTTTTATGATATTCTAAATCCTAAATACGGTACTTTAAAAAAATCTTATTTTAGTTAATACCATTTGAAATGCTTAAAGACCGTGTAAAGTGAAATTAAATTTGTGTTTTTATTTTGTCACACGGCATAAATATGTGTTATTAATCACCCATATAAATCTGACTGATTAAAAACATTGATTTCCTTATAAAATTAAGTCTCAAAAATCATGAAAAAACATGATTTTGACTTGCTCTAGAACGCTGGGGGCGTGTCGCACGTGGGCGTGATTTCAGCGCAGTACTGCGCCATGTCCAGCCCCCTTCAGAGCTGAGCTGTGTGGGGAGGCATACGGGGGAAGCAGAGATCACCTGCTCTGTTTTTATCTGAGTTCTGGCTTCCAGCAGCTCCTTTTTCCAAGAGTTACGCTGTTTTTAGTGCACTAACAACTCTGGTTATGTTTTTAAAGTTGAGGACACATAACTCCGCTGTTATAATCAGCGCTATTTTAGAAGATGAGCGGACTCGCGGTCCGAACCGGTCACATCGCATGCGGGGTCTGATCGCCACACACACACACACACACNAGAAATGTGTTTATACACAGTTTGATCTATAACTCCAAAATTAATTGAGCTACAATTTTGAGACTTTTTACTCATTTACAAGATTACAATTACGACATTTATAATGTTTATTGAAGAAAATGTTGAAATTCACTTTACACTGTCTTTAATTAAAATAAAATGTTAAAGCCATCACTCTTAAATATCAGACACCTGACAAGTTATTGTCCGAGATACACAAAACCAGCCTGTAGATGGCCATTACGCAAAGTTACCTATTAATAAAGATATGTAACAAATAAAACCCCTGAGATCAGAACCAGTCATTTCAGACACTTGGGTTTATTATGTGGGAGAGAACAAGAACTTATTTTGGAGTATAATTAACAAAACAAACAAAAAAAACAAACCTTTCTGCATGTTGAGAATTAAAAAAAATACTTTCATTTTCCATGTTGGTTTTCAAGATCTTAATCATCTGAGAGAAAAGCCTCTTGGAGCCAAACCAGTTGGTTTTAAAGACTGGACTCCTCACTGTGCCTTACGCCAAAAGTACACTACACGCGTTCCAGCTCTGCCCCGCTCCGGTCCGACCTCCGCAGCAAATACGCACCCATTATAATCAATGACAGAATTTACACTGGCTCCACACGGCGGCGGCGAGCTGCGGAGAGCGGACGGCAGTCCGTCAAAATTAGAAATTTTTCTATTTCTGCCGGACGCCGGAGCTGTGCCGGAGTCAACTTTTGAAGATTACGTCGCACCAACAGGAAAAGGAACGAGCACAACTTCCGTATTTACAAAATAAAATCACCACGGGCGGACTAATCCTAGCTCTATACGGATTTATTTGTACAAAAATGCTGTCAAACTATCATTTATGACTACGCCTACAAACGCAATACAAGAAATAAATAAATAAATAAAGTATTTTATTCTGAAATGTAATACATCACTTCCTGTTGCTCAAACCATGTCCTGTCGCTCATTTACGAGAGAAGATCAAGGCAGCAGTCTCTACTGTTGTTCTCCTTCTTCCACCGAATGAATTGTTTTGTTCTGACTTACTTATTTATCACTTGATTTATCGCGCGATCTCGCAATTCCCGCGCATGCGTCTCGGAGCAGCGCATCCATGCGGACCTGAGCTGAGCGGAGGAAGTGGAAATTGGACTCGCACAGCTGCGACCTGCGGAGCGGAGCGGGGCGGAGCCGCGTGTAGTGTATTTTTGGCGTTAAACTGCAACATGTTACTCAATTCTTATCTTGCCAGACCCTCTTTGTAACCTTTGGCCCAGTAAACTATGGCATCATTCTTTCTGTTCTTTCTGAGATGGGCAATTCAGGAACATTTTCAAGCAGTGCACTTTCGTAGTTTAAAGCATTTACCGGTATCCTTACTGGGCATTCCTTTAAGGAGTGATGGAATGAACAGATGTTTACATCCAATCGTTTTTCTACTAGGGGTGCCCCAAGGCTCAGTGAAAGGACCCCTTCTTTTTAAACATACGAAACGCCTCATTAGGTCCAGTCACAACACAATTAATATATGACCCGACTGTACCCGTCTTTCTCTCCAAATGATCCTATGGCCTTAGCAAAAACCAAACATGAGAATCTAACTAACTATAGCTTTTGTATCTAAATCAGTCAACACAGCGTCGCAACAAAACAGCTGATTTCTAAATAAATTTCCCTTGATTTACAGAACTACAATCTCAAAGTGTTATTTTATTTTAGATTTGCAGTGATATTTCTGCCATTTAAAATTGCAAAACAAGGCAGAAAAATAGAACAAGAAATATAAATCAAAAAGAAAAGAATAAAAACAAGAAAATAGATTACAGTGATTAAAAAGGCCCTCATTTAATAGATTTAGACTTGTTCCAATTGTATGTATTCACTTTAATTAACTGCAACACAGCAAAACCACCAGTGTGACGGAAAAGTAGCTCAGGGATGAGAATGCATATGCATGCTTTTATAAACTGAAAATGAGGAACACACAAAGAAAAGGTTATAATAATCAACAGAAGTGTGTTCAGAGGCAGACACACAACTAGCAAAACAACATCAAACTAATAATAAAAGCTATCATAAAAATGTTTATAATGCTTTTCTCTTTGCATGCTTGACCACGGAAATGAGCAGCGCTCTGAGGCTGCGAGTTACGCTTTTCCACAGGCTGAACATTTTTATTGCTTTATGAAGAAGAAAAAAAGGCTTTAACAAGCTATTTTCATTTCACTTACCAGTTAGTTTCTCATAAAATGTGGAAACAAAATTAGTTCACAAGCTTTTAAGTGCTGAAATTAATTTTCTATGCATCAGAAGGAATAGAGTACCAGTACACTTTTCTGGGATGCCGTTACAGTACTTTACATGTTAATTGACAAAGCAAAACTTTTCTATTTCTATCTGAGATAATTAGATAAGTGCTGTTATTTACACACTTTAAAGAAAAGACTAGCTGTCAATTTAGTCTGAACTAATCTGCTTTTTTTAATGTTTTTGCTAGTGTATGTTGGGAGGGAGGGGGTGTCTGAACTAATCTGCTTTTTTTAATGTTTTTTGCTAGTGTATGTTGGGAGGGAGGGGGTGAGTGTTTGCATGTCTGTCTGTTAGCAAAATATCTGAAGAACCAAAATATAGATTTTAATGAAACTCTCAAAGTAATCACTGGATGCACGTCTATAACAGATTAACTTCTGGAGTCACCCCAGTTTAAGATGGCTGCCATAGCTAATTGATAATAGCAAACACAAAAATGGCTATAAACCAATCAGATTTATATTGTGTCATTTACAACACATACTTAAAGCGCTAACACAGTTTGTGAGATCTTGCATAATGTCTTTTTTCCTCTGCAGCAACAATTTCCTCAACTGTCAACCTTTAAATTGTCTTTTAGCCTTCTGAATTGGGTAATTAATGTTGCTATCAAGGATGACATCAAAACACTCATTTAAATTTGTACCAAATTAAGTAAATCATAGCAGGAGACTCTCAAATCTTGAGCATCAAGTCTTATTAGAAACAGTAGGAGGTTTCCTTTTTACAACACGAAGCAATGACCTGTGATGATGGAGCTGCCACTCTCGGCAGGAAATCGCACATGATTTTCCGCCTTAGCCCTACCTCCTAGTGATTAGAAGAACATCTGCAAACACTAACAGTCCTCACTGCTTCCTTTTTTATATATTTTACACAAGCAAACTCCAGGAATCATTACCCCGACGTGAGCTCATCATTAGCACATTCATAATTCAGCGTAATGGATTATATAATTGCTCCATTAATCTAGGGAGCAACCCCAGCATACTTTCCTATGTGTCTGTTTAATTATGGGCAATGCCTCTGCTAAAACAGATGCCCTCTTTGCATTAGCAGAGTTTAAAAGTCTTTATTTTGCACTGTGTTGCCTCGAAGCAGGTTTGGAAACATAGCCTTAAGTTCTCGAGGCACACTCAGACATAAAATGTGTCAAGGCAGGAGGATGAAATGAAAAAGTTGGGAAAGGGGTAACCGTTTAAAGGGGACCACATATTCAAAATTCACTTTTTAATGTTTTTTTTACTCAACTTTGGGTATTTACTTCATAAAAAAACAGTCCTAAGGCCAAAAAAATGCACCCAGTGGTTTATTTACTCTAAGTAGATTTATTTATCTTTGATAAAATACAGTTCGTTTTGCACTCAAACCGCAGCCAACCGCAGCCACAACCCACCACAACCTGAGTCCAGCCCCTCACCTAGCAACCCCTGGTTAGGCTCAACCCACTTCTGTATTAAACACATGACTGTTGTTTTTCATGATTTCATCTCATCTTTTGTTTATATGTTCTTAATTTCATGTGTACAGCACTTTGTTGCAGCTGTGTTTTTTTAAATGGCTTTATAAATAAAGTATAATTGTTATTTTTATGTTTTAGTTCAATTTTTAGTGTATTTGCGATCGCTCCCAACGCGCAGCCGGCAAAAATTAAACGAGCAGACCCCCGGCGTAGGGACCGGCGGCAACGGGACCCTCTTCTGGCGCGATGGAGCGGAGCTTCAACTGTACAGCCTCGCTGCGCCTCGCAGCAGCCTCGCAGCAGCCTCGCAGCAGCCTCGCAGCAGCGAGGACCTTCTCCTTACGGATTAATTTACGGGAGACACTTGGTGAACTTTGTGTTGTCTTGACTGGAACAGCGATAACTCCCAAAATTGCCGCGTGCAACGAGCGGAGCTGGCGAACACCGGAAGGGGAACAAGTAGGCATGTAACGAGATCTCGTTGTACGAGATCTCGCGATATTAAACTCCCGCGATATCTCTCGTTGAGAGGTAACGTTGTCTCGCGAGACGCTAATGCTAATGCTAGCAGAGCCCCTAGCAAGTCAGCGTCACGGACAGCATGGCTTCGCCGGATGAAGTTGCTATAGAAGACGCCCCAACTACTGATGGAGGGTCCCGGTGCCGCAGACGCCTCTACATTGATGGAGGGTCCCGGCGCTGCCGACGCTGCCCCGAATGTAAAGACACGCGTGTAAACACCGGTGTGACCGGTGTTGCCAGATAGAGTCCCACCCACCCAAAGCAATCTCTACCCGCAAAAGTCAGAAGGAAAATCGCGGTGAACCGCCCAATCTGGCAACACTGGTGAGTGACGGCTGCAGAGTCAGTGCTGATGCGGATATTTATGTTCAATTTTTGGAAAGTCCTGCGTGAATATCTATTTTTTTAAACAAAGTTGAACGTTCTAAGGTCTAAGGAGATTCAATCAGTAAAATGAAGACATCAGTTGGGTTTGTAATACATGTTAAAACAGAATAAAAGCCTTTTTGCGGCATAAAACCGATCTTTGAAGTTTTCTTGAACTAATATTAAAATCTCGTCTCGTTCTCGCGAGATTGTGATTTGTCTCGTCTCGTCTCGTGAGTTTTGTGTATCGTTACACCCCTAGGAACAAGCTAACATTAGCATCGGATTCGGGTGGTCTAATGCTAAAAGGAGCAGCAAATTGTGGCGCGCTCAGACGGGTTTCGGTAAGTTATCTTAAGCTAGCACTAACAGTAAGTCAAATGAGTAATAAAAAAAGAGCTAATTTTAAAACAACAACACATTACAGATACTGGCTGTTGCAGAGGGCGTAAACAGATCGTTGAAGGGCGTGGACTTCAGAACTCAGTATCAGAAACCGGTCGTTCAAAACGAAAGTTAAAAATGGCAGAATTAAAAAGGGTATAATTGATTATCTAAGAATTATTTTGTGTATTAAAATGAATTAATATTGTCAAGATAGCACACAGACATAACATAAAAATTTTAAAGACCTATATGTGGTCCCCTTTAAGAATTTCTCAAGTCACATAACTTACTAGCATTTGCAACTCGCACCTCTAAGATGAGCATTTAATTTATACTTAACAGCCTAACATTCCTGAAGGAATTCATATTCAATTCATAGCATACCATACCATTTTATTTATAAAGCACTTTCAACAGGAACAAGTCCACACCAAAGTGCAAATTCAGTTTATTTATATAGCGCCAAGCCACAACAGAACTCATCTCAGGGTACTGAACAGAAATATTCACATAAAAATAAGTTAAAAGAAACATTCATATAAAAATAAGTTACCACTATTTATCTGAGGAGCAGACTGCTTTGAGTTTAACTCCATCAAAGAACTCTCATGTTGAGCAAGCATGAAGGCGACAGTGGAAAGGAAAAACTCCCTCATGAGGAAGAAACATTTAGCAGAACCAGGCTCAGGATAAGTGGCCATCTGCTTCGACTTGCTGGATTTGAGATGAACAGGAAGGAGGAACAGATACACAATGGCAGGTCAAGAATCACAAGTTAAGATAGAAATAGAATCAAATGAAAACTATAGCAAATCATTTAAAGAAATTAGGTCAATTTGTTCTCTAGTAGTCTAAACTTAAAGACCGTGTAAAGTGAAATTAAATTTGTGTTTTTAGTTTGTCACATGGCATAAATATGTGTTATTAATCACCCATATAAATCTGACTGATTAAAAACATTGTTTTCCTTATAAAATTAAGTGTCAAAAATCATGAAAAAACATGATTTTGCCTTGCCCTGGAACGCTAGGGGCGTGTCAGTGCGTGGGCGTGGTTTCAGCGCAGTACTGCGCCGTGTCCAGCCCCCTTCAGAGCTGAGCTGTGTGGGGAGGCATACGGGGGAAGCAGAGATCCACCTGCTCCGTTTTTATCTGAGTTCTGGCTTCCAGCAGCTCCTTTTTCCAAGAGTTACGCTGTTTTTAGTGCACTAACAACTCTGGTTATGTTTTTAAAGTTGAGGACACATAACTCCGCTGTTATAATCAGCGCTATTTTAGAAGATGAGCGGACTCGCGGTCCGAACCGGTCACATCGCATGCGGGGTCTGATCGCCACACACACACACACACACACACACGCGCGCGCGACCCGGTCACATCGCATGCGGGGTCTGATCGCCTCTCACTCACACACACACACGCGCGCGCGCGACCCGGTCACATGCATGCGGGGTCTGATCGCCACACACACGCGCGCGCGCGCGCGGGGGGGGGGGGGCGGAGGTGCGCGGAGGTGCAGGTGGCATGTGGTCGCTCCAGCAGCACGCCAGTACTGGAGGGAGACGGTCGGTAGCGAGTGAACGGCTCCACCGAAGAACGCATTTATAACGGCTGGAGCTGCAGGGGGTGGGGCTTGTGACCGCGTGACGAAACGCGGTCACATTTAAACCACGCCTAAAAAATCCTGAAAGAGAAATGTGTTTATACACAGTTTGATCTATAACTCCAAAATTAATTGAGCTACAATTTTGAGACTTTTTACTCATTTACAAGATTACAATTACGACATTTATAATGTTTATTGAAGAAAATGTTGAAATTCACTTTACACGGTCTTTAAGGCAGCATAACAAGCCAACCCTAACTATAGGATTTATCAAAAAGAAAAGTCTTAAGTCCAGTTTAAAAACTGGACAATTTGTCAGCCTCATGAACAGAAACTGGAAGTTGGTTCCACAAGAGAGGAGCCTGATAACTGAAAGATCTTCCTCCCATTATGCTTTTGGAAATGCTAGGAACCGTGAGTAATCCTGCAGTCTGAGAGCAAAGCACTCTGTTAGGAAAATATGGAACAATAACGTCTCGAATACAAGATGGAGCTAGGTTGTTGAGAGCTTTGTAGGTTAGAAGTAAGATTTTGAATTAAATTGTGGACTTGACAGGGAGCCAATGGAGAGAAGCTAAAACTGGAGAGATATGAGCTCTCCTAGTTAAGACTCTGGCAACAGCAATTTGGATTAACTGAAGACTTTTTAAAGAAGTATTTGGACAACCAAGTAAAAAAAAAACATTATAAAGCATATCAGAATCAGAATGCTTTTTATTGTCATTGCACAAGAAGCACAACAAAATTCATTTCAGTACAGCCGTCCAAAGAAATAAAAAGACAACCAACAGCATAAGACATGGGTAGACAGGTGCCTGAGGCTGCAGCCGTCATGGGAGGCGCAGCCCTTTTCGTTAGACAAGGAAAAGGGAACCACGAGGAAGGAGGAGGTTAAAAAAAATCATATCTCACATGTATCCTGTTAGGAACACAGTGCGAGATATGTGAAAAGTTGTAAAAATATATATAAAATAGCACCAAAAAAAGCAAACTGATGACATAATAAGATATACCGTATACATGTGGAGTGGGTGAGGGTGGAGTGGCTCCCAACACAGGTGAGCGATGCAGCCACCTGATGCCTCGCATCTGACATAAGTTACTGCACCGGGGAGGCAGAAGCTCTGTCAAACACCAGAGTTTTAGACTAAGATCTTGTAGAAAAAATAAATGATTTGTAGATGTTTTAGTCAAACCTAGAATATAACACAATCTCATGCAATACTGTGATATCATGCATGATCTTCCATGAACCATTAACGTTGGAGTATGTGCCATGTATGACTCTCGGCTACATCCATCCATTATCTTTGCATAGGGGTGCCGAATTATCAGCCCCACTTTCCTTAATTTTGATTCAATGTGTAATCGGCCAATACTTGCATGAGAAACTGATTTTACAGATTTTTTTTTGTAGTTTTAACAACAATTGTCTAAACTTCATTTATATTTCAGAGGACTACCTCATGGCCAGTTAAAACAAGTTTGTATTGTCCATCCATCCATTTCCGTCCGCTTATCCGGGGTCGGGTCGCAGAGGTAGCAGCCTAAGTAGGGAGGCCCAGACTTCCCTCTCCCCAGCCACTTGGAGCAGCTCCTCTGGGGGAATCCCAAGGCGTTCCCAGGCCAGCCGAGAAACATAGTCCCTCCAGCGTGTCCTGGGTCTTCCTCTGGGTCTCCTCCCGGTGGGACATGCCCGGAACACCTCACCAGGGAGGCGTCCAGGAGGCATCCTAACCAGATGCCCGAGCCACCTCAACTGGCTCCTCTCGATGTGGAGAAGCAGCGGCTCTACTCCGAGTCCCTCCCGGATGACTGAGCTTCTCACCCTATCTCTAAGGGAGAGTCCAGACACCCTGCGGAGAAAACTCATTTCAGCCGCTTGTATCCGAGATCTCGTTCTTTCGGTCACAACCCAAAGCTCATGACCATAGATGAGGGTGGGAACGTAGATCGATCGGTAAATTGAGAGCTTTGCCTTTCGACTCAGCTCTCTCTTCACCACGACAGACCGGTACAGCGCCCGCTTCACTGCGGATGCTGCACCTATCCGCCTATCGATCTCACGCTCCAGTTTTCCCTCATTCGTGAACAAGACCCGAGATACTTAAACTCCTCCACTTGGGGCAGGACCTCCTCCCCGACCCGGAGAGGGCATGCTACCCTTTTCCGGCTCAAGACCATGGCCTCGGATTTGGAGGAACTGATCCTCATCCCGGCCGCATCACACTCGGCTGCAAACCGCTCCAGTGAAAGCTGTAGATCACGATCTGATGAAGCCAATAGGACCACATCATCTGCAAAAAACAGAGAAGCGATTCTAAGGCCACCAAAACGGATCCTCTCAACACCTTGGCTGCGCCTAGAAATTCTGTCCATAAAAGTTATGAACAGAATCGGTGACAAAGGGCAACCTTGGCGGAGTCCAACTCTCACTGGAAACGAGCCTGACTTACTGCCGGCAATGCGGACCAAGCTCTGACACCGGTCGTACAGGGACCTAACAGCCCATATCAATGGGCCTGGTACCCCATACTCCCGGAGTACCCCCCACAGAACCCCCCGAGGGACGCGGTCGAATGCCTTTTCCAAGTCCACAAAGCACATGTAAACTGGTTGGGCAAACTCCCACGCACCCTCCAGGACCCTGCTGAGGGTGTAGAGCTGGTCCAGTGTTCCACGACCAGCACGAAAACCACATTGCTCCTCCTGAATCCGAGGTTCGACTATCCGACGGACCCTCCTCTCCAGAACCCCTGAATAGACCTTACCAGGGAGGCTTAAGAGTGTGATCCCCTATAGTTGGAACACACCCTACGGTCCCCCTTTTTGAATAGGGGAACCACCACCCCAGTCTGCCAATCCAAGGGAACTGCCCCCGATGTCCACGCGATATTGCAGAGTCGCGTAAGCCAACACAACCCCACAACATCCAGAGCCCTAAGGAACTCAGGGCAAATCTCATCCACCCCCGGAGCCCTGCCACCAAGGAGCTTTTTAAAGGGGACCACAGATGCAAAATTCACTTTTTAATGTTTTTTTTTACTCAACTTTGGGTATTTACTTCATTAAAAAAAATGCACCCAGTGGTTTATTTACTCTAAGTAGATTTATTTATTTTTGATAAATACACCTGGATTCACACTTCCTGCGGTTATTGACGTCACAACCCGCAGCCAATCACCTCAAACCTGAGTCCAGCCCCTCACCTAGCAACCCCTGGTGATGCTCCACCCACTCAGTATAAAAGATGTCACGGTTGCCGACCGAGCAGTTTAGGAGCTGATCTGGCGGTCATTTATTTATTTATTCATTTATTTAGCCCCGGGGGGCTAGGTGTTTGCCCCGCTCCAGCCACGCAGCACATCTTGAGTAAAACCAGAATGTTTTATTACCTTGTTTGAACTCTGTCTCGTTGAAACTGTGCACACAAACTCTCGCGGGCGACAGTCTGTAACATACAAGCACCACTGATTGATGTATTTTTCAGATTAGCAACTTATTTAGTTTAAGAATACTTTTCACTTCATCAAAATCTAATCAAATCTTCAGCGATCTAAATGTACCGTATTCGTCGGTGTATAATACGCTCCGGTGTATAATACGCTTTGGGCAATTTTTCAAAATAAAAGTGAAACATCCGTAGATAATACGCCTCGGTGTATAATACGCGCTGCCGCGACAGTCTTTTTTGTGGCCACTAGATGGCGCCAAACCCTCCCCGAGGCCGACGTAATGCGTCATCCACCCACCGCTGACGTCACCGATGAGACAACCCGGAAATGCGGTCCATTGTGCAGCGTGAACTGAATTTAATAAAAATTTAACTACAGAAACGCTTAAAAATATATTTGTCAGCTGAATATATATATTAACGTGTCACTCTTTAAGTTTTGTTAATAAATTATTACAAATCAGCTGAATTTAAAATGAAACAACACGA